>MU619921.1:0-41044 GCA_025201785.1 Xylaria longipes
ATATTAATTTTTTTTATTAATTAAATAACTTTAATAATAAAAATTAAATTAGCTTTTTTTATTTAAACAAATATTATATTATTATAAAATTATTATATAATAAAAATAAAATATATATATTAATAAAAAAAATATATAACTTGTTTATATATATAACTTGTTTATAAATTATATTATTTAATTAATAATTAATTATTATTTATTTATATTAAAATATTAAATATAACCGCGTATATATAATAAAAGCTAATAATAATAAAAAGGTTTTTTAAAAAAAAAAAATTTTTTTTATTTAAATAATTAAAAATTTCTTAGTTAAAATTTTAAACCAAGGAAACCTTTGTTTTACTTAGTTATACTTTTTTTGCTAAAAACTTAAACATTATTTATTAACTAAACAAAATAATATTTTATTTATATAAAACACTGCTTTATACTAAGTGTTTAATATTGTTATTTATTTTATTATAGCTTTATGCATTGCAGCTAAGATACTAGTTTAAACGCATGTAATACTAGTACCTAGCCTGCTTCCTTTCCTACTACTACCGCTAAAGAGATTATTTTATGAACAATTAAATACCTACGTTGTATACAACTAAGTAGTAATTAATACCTAGATGGATCTCCACGGATTGATTAATTTCTTACAGGATCTTTAAACGCCTTAAGATGATTCTGCAACACGTATATATGTGTCCGTATTATACATGTGTTCAAAAATAAGTATCCCATAGCGGGACTGGTACTGGAATGCGGACAATGATGCCCACGTAATTATAGTAACTAGCAACCCTAGAACAACGAAATCAACTTTAAGTATAAATACAAATATCCAACAGAATATATCGAACGCCCAGGGCACTAACCTAGATCATCAACTAATATTCCATCTTTGTCCTAGAGAGGCGATCCCAAGGAGGTGCATAAGCCTATGGGATAAACAAATAAAGTAAGATCATTTACGTTACTTAAATCTTGGCCGTTATAGAATTATTTTAGAACTTAAGTGCGTTGTGTTCATCATGTTAGAAGTATATTAGGTCAAGGAGTTACTTCATGTACTGTATAAAGCAAGGGCTATATAAAGGGCATAAACATCCTGTTTATATATATATAAAGGTTTTTTTATTTTATTTATAAAGTAGTTAAGCTGAATATAACGTTTATATATTTATTATTTTATTAGGTTATAAGCCTGGGACTTTTTTATTAAGCTTAAAAGCGTTAATTAAGTTATTATATTTAAAAATAATTATAAGCTAATAATAAAGTTAATAAATAATAAAGGTTAAATATATATTAAACTAAAAGGATTTAATTAAAAGTATTAAAGAAAATAAATAAGTTAAAAGTTATAAATTTCCTATGATTTAAATTTTTTTATTTTTATTATATATTTATAATATTATAATTTTTAAGTATTATAAATAACGAATTATTTAATATATAATAATTATTAAAAAAATAAGTTATTAAACTAATTATTATATAAAAAACGTTAAATATTAAAAATTTTTTATATTTAATATAAAATATTATTATATAATAAAAATATATTAATTTATAGCTAAATAATAAAAATAATTATTTTTATATTAATTTATTAATATTAAAAATAAATAGCTATAAGTTAAACTAAAATAATATTAATATTTTATTATTATTAAGTAAAATAAACTTGTTAGGTTATATAGTACAAATATTTTTATATAAGAAAATAAACCTATAGTAAATTAAGGTTTAAATCTAGGAAAAAACTAGCTTTAATAAATTGTTTAAGCATTTAATAAATTATTCGGGTATTTTAAAATTAGTTTTATAATTCTTTTTTAAATATTTATATAATTTAAACTAAAAATAATTTTAAAAAAAATAGTTAAATTAATTTTTAATTTTATTATAATTTTAATACTTAATATTATTTTATTTTAGCTTATATATAATAAATATATTAATAAAAAAAAACGCGGTAAATATTATTAATATTATTAATAAAGTAATTAAATTACTAGAAATAAAAATAAATACTATTAAAATTAATATTTTTAAAAAACTTAAAAGTTAAAATAATTATTATAAATAATATTTTAATATAATAATAATATTAAATATATATAATATATATAAATTTATATAAAGTAAATTATTAAAAAAAGCGGAATAAATGTTATAGTATTTATTAACTAAAAAAAAATTTTTTTAAAAAAAGGAAGTTTTATTAATAAAAAATAATTTTTTTTATTATTTAAAATTAAATAATAAACAGGATTAAAACTATAAAAAAGTTATTTATTTAAGCGGATAAAAAATATAATAAAGAAAAAATAATATTATTTTTATAATTTTTAATTTAATAAAATAATATAATTATTAATAATTTTTTAATTATTTAAAAATTAGCTAATAAAATTAAAGTGGTATAAAAAAAGTATGTTAAGGTTAATATAAAGTATAAATTTTTTAATAGCTATTTTATTATATATTTTGTTTATAGTTTTAAAAATAATTTTAAAGCTTAAGCCTAGGTTTTTTAAACTTTAATAAATATTAAAATTTTAGTCCTAGCTAATATAATTTTTATAACTAAAGCTAAAAAAGCCCGAATAAAGCGAATAGTTTAATTATTAACTATTAATATATTAGTAATAATAACAGGATTAAACGTTAAAAAGTAAAAATAAGTAGTAACTAAAATATTTTTAAACAAAAAAAAAGAAATAATTTTAATTAAACGTTAAAAGTATAAATATTATAAAAAATTAAACTATATTAAATTAAGTTGCTAGTATTTATATTTAAAATTAAAAATTAAAGCTTAATTAAAGCAGAAAAAAAAAAAGCCGAAAACAAATAATAAAAAAAAAATAAAAAAAATAATATTAGTATTATATTAAAAGCGTAAAAATAGTAGTAATAATAACTTAATAAATATTATATAGCTATTTAAATTAACTAGTTTTATTTTTTTAAAAATAAGTTTTTTCTTTATATTTTAATATATAAGTATTTTTTATATTTTTTTATATTTAAAGTTTAATATAAATAAAAAATTATTTATTTTAATTTTATTTAAAATATTAAAATTATATATTAATTAAAATATATTTAATATATTAATTTTTAATTAAAGTATAAATAAAATATAAAAATTAAATATTTAAGTTTTTTAAAATAAAACGCTTAAAAAATAAAAGTTTTTAATAAAATTTAAAAATTTTATTTAATTTATAATTATATTATTATTTAATATATATTTTAAATAAATATTAATTTATTATAATATAATTATTTTTTAAATAAAATTATATTTAATTAATTAATATTATTATTATATTATTATAAATTATTTATTATAAAAAGTATAAGTTTTAAATTTAAGCTGTAAATAATATATAATATAAAATAAAAATAAATTATTTAATTATAAAAAGTTTAATTTAAAAAAAGTTATAATTAAAAAAATAAAAAAAGTTAAAATTTTTATAAACAAAATAAAAAAATTTATTAAATAATATATTATAATAAACGGTTTTATTAAAATTATTTTTAAAAATATATTATATATTTTAAACTTAAAAGTTAATTTAATTTTAATTATATAATTATTTAATAAAAAAATAATAATATTATTTACTATAAAATAATATATTATTATTTTTTTAAAACTTTTAAATATAATTATAATAGCTTTTTATTTTAATAATTTATTTATATTTTTTATTAATTAAGTAGTATTTTTAATATTAATAGTTTATATTATAAGTTTAAAAATAAAGCTTTAATATAAAAGAATAAGTTATTTTAACGAAATATTTTTATTTAAATTTAAAAAAATAATTAAAAAAATAAATAATATTAAGTTTTATTATATATATAAAGTTTATATTATAAAAAAAATAAAAAAAAACCTTTATAAAAAAAAGCTTTTTTAAAAAAAAAATATTAAAAAAATTATTTTTATAAATATTTATAGCTTATACTATATTTAAAAATATAAAAAAAAAAATACTAGTTTATTATAATTAATTTTTATAATAAATTTAATATATTTAAAACTATAATAAATTAAAAAAAAATTAATTTTATATTAAAAAGTTTATTAATAATTTATAAAAAGCTAAGTGCTAGGGTAAAAAATATTGTTTAATTTATATAAATAAAGCTAGAAAATTTATTTTTAAAAATATAAAATAATAAATAGTTTAAAAAAGGATTAATATTAAATTTATATTTATTAAATAATATTAAAGTAATAAAATAGTTAAAAGTTTTAATATTATAATATAAAATAAGTTTTTTTTTATAATAATTAAAAGTATTATTTTATTAAAATATTAGCTAAAAGTTGTAGTAATAGTTAATTATTTTTAAAACAGGAGCTTATATATTATATTAAATATTATTTTTTTTAAAATAGCGTACAGTTAGTAATTAACTATTAAGCATATTAAACAACTAAATATTAAGCTTTAATATTTATTTTTAAACATAAAGCGGAAAAAGTTAAACTTAAAATTAATATTTAGTATTTTAGTAAAATATAGCAGTAATTTAATTTATAAGGTTTTAATTATTAATAATAAAATAATTAAAATAATAAAATAAAATATTTACTTTAATAAAAAACTAGCTATAAAGTTAAATTTTTTAAAAATAATCTTTATAAATATATAAATTAATAGTTTTAAAAAAACATTAAAAATAAAAGAACCTGTTTTTTTATTAATAAAAAAAAACATATAATTATTTTTAGCTAAAGTATTATAATAAATATTTTTTTAGTTTTATTTAATAATATTTTATTATTAATAAAAAATATATTTAATTTAAGCATTAGTAAAATAATATTTAGTTGTTTTAAACTATGTTATATATTTAAAACTTATTAGCTTTTTTTAAACTTAAAAGTATAAGCATTTTATATTATATTAATATTAGCAGCTATATTAAAAGCTTAATAAAAAAATACTAAACTATTAATAATAAAAAAAGCTTTAAAAAATTATAATTAAAAAAACTAAAAAAAAGCTATAAAAATAAAATATTAATTATTTATAAATAATAATATTTAAAAACTAGTAAGCTAAGTTATAAGTTTATATATATTATAAAAAAAAAAATTATATAAGCTAAAACAAAGGTTAAATAATAAAATTATTTGTTTTAAAAATGAATAAATAATTAAAAGTTTTAAATAAATTAAAAAAGTTAATTATTTTAAAATATTTATATTAATAATAAAACTAATAAGTTATAAAGTTTTATTTATATTTATTATAGCTTAGGATTTTAAAATTAAATAAATAAATATAAAAATAGTGTTTTTTTATAAAAAAATAAAAAAAAATATATATATTAAATAATTTTATAAATTTATAAATAATATTAATTATATATATAAGCTAAAAAAAATATTATATAGCTTAAAATAAATATTTAAAGTTTAGTTTAAAATATTATTTAAGTTTTTAATAATATTAAGCTTTAAGCTATTTTTTATAAATTATAATATTTTTATAAATTTAAAAATAAAAATATTTATTATAGTTTATATTAATAATTTATTTATAATAAAAAAAGTTTTATTAAAATTAAAAATATTAAAATAATTTTAAGCTAATGTTTTTAAATAATTAATTTAAAATTTTATTAATATTATTTAAATATATATATATAATATAATTAAAAAAATAAAATTATTTATTTAAATTAATAAAAATATATTAATAAAATATTTATATAATATAATTTAAAAATATATAAACTAACTAATATTTTTATAATTATAATAAAATTATAAAAAGCTAAAAATAAATTTATTTATTTTATAAAAAATAAATATAAGTATTAATTAGTAATTAAATTATTAATATATTTAATAATAAATATATAGCTAAATATAATATTTTTTATTTTATATATTAATAAATATTGTTTTAATTTAATTTTAACCTATAAAGTAGCGGTTAAATAAATATTATAATATTTTTTAAAAATAAAAATATTTTATTTAATTTTTAATAATTTATTATAATTATTAACAAAATAAACTAACGCTAATTAAAGTAAAAATTTAAATACGCAAAAGTTAACTTTAAAATATATTTTTAATTTTAGTAATAGTATAATTAACTAGTTATTTAAGCTATAGTAAATAATAATATTATTAATATATAAAATAAAATATTAAAAAATTATTAATACTATTAAAAAAGCTATATAGCTATTTTGTTTATATAATAAACTAAGTATAAATTATAAAACAAGTAGTAAATAAATAAAAATATTAAAAAAATTAAATATTATAAAAATTTATAATAATAATTAAAAATTAATTATATTAACAAAAAAATTAATATAATATAATAAAAATTAATATATTAATATTTAAATATATTTTATATATAAATAAATCAAGCAAAAAATAATATAGCTAAAATAAATTTATATAAAAAATATAATAACAGATAGTTTAATTAAACCGTTTTTTAAAAATTTATTTAAAAAGTTTAAAAATATTTTAAATTTAAAAAAAAAATTTAAAAACTAGGTTTAAAAATTAATTTTAAATTAAATAAAATATAAATAAAAATTTAAAAAAAAAAGATGTTTAAACAGCTTGTAAAAACTATAGTTAATAAAATAAAAGTTATTTTTTTTGCTAGCTATAAAAAAAAAATTTATAAATAAAATATTTAGTTTTATAATAATAAAAATATATAATATTTAATTAAATATAGTTAATTAAAAATATAATTAAATATTAAAAAAAAACCTGCAAAAGTTATAGTTATTTTATATTATAGCTTATTAAATCTAGAGGTAACTATTATAATATTTCAGTAATTAATAATAATTAAAAATATTAAAATTATAAAAGCAAGCGTTTAACGGTACTACAGGAGCAAAAATACTACGCTTATAATTTAATAATATTAAAAACTACAGGAGCTATAAAAACTTTGCCTGCTAACTAAAATTATTATAATTAATTTAAATATATAGTATTTTTTTAAGCAGAAGTATTAAAAATATATTAAGTTAAGGAGTTATTTTATATACTATATAAAGCAAGGGCTATATAAAGGGTACGGATATTTTATTTATATATATATAAAGGTTTTCCTACCTTACTTATAAAGTAGTTAAGCTGAATACAACGCTTATATACCTACCATTTTACTATATCAACCGGTAAAACTACGCGAGCTAAAATGCAGCGTAATGACTTTATAATTATCGCTGACCACCTCATCATTCCTAGGCCTTTTATATGGTCATCTACACGCTCATGTGAGTGTTGATCCCTGGAAGGCCCGATATATAAACAGGGAACTAAGCTGACAGGCTTTCTATTACGCAACAATATTGCAATGTCCAGTTACACCATCTAATTATCTCTTCACGCCTACCAAGGTCGTACTGTGTTGGAATCCCGCCGCATCATCCGCTGACAGTAGAAGGCATAAGCGTCACCGAGCTGCGGACAATTGTGGCGTTATGGCGGTTGTGAATTGTCCGGACATATATAGGACTAATTTCTCACCTACCAATGAACATAGCCGTAATCGAGCGTCGGCTATTCGAATTTACCATCCAACTTCAAAAGGCTATAGCATACCCGTCTAGATGACATACGAAAACTCATCATGGGCTCACGTGGTCTGACACGACCGCCGATCTCGTGGAATAAGCAGAGTCCTACTCAACTCGAGGATAGGAAGTCGGCGTACAGCCGAATTAACTATCTAGTCATTATAAAAGAAATAGATTCTGCTCAACTTTGAATCTCTAATTCCAGCAACAGAATCAATCCTATTCTAGATCAGAGTTCTTAACATTGTCCTGTTACAGTCCAAAGCCCAATTCCAAATCAACATGCGTTTCTCCAGTTCTCTCGCCTTTGGCCTCGGCCTCATCGCTGGAACTCAAGCACGCCCCTCTGAGTCCCGTGAAATTGTTAAACACTTCACATTCCACGGCGGCCCTGCCTCGTACGAGTTGTGGGTCCCTACGGATGGAACAGTTGTCCCAACCAGTACGGCGGCTTCCACCATGATCACGAAGTTTAAGCAGCCTGCTAACATGTAAGATAGATAACGACCTCTCTGTCAGTATCATTGACGCTCCCAACTACGATGACATCAATCTGTGCACCTTCAATACACCGGGCCCGCAGACATTGGTACGCTCTGTCACTCCTGGGGGTCTCAAGCAAATCACCGTTGGGCCACCTCAGCCGGTTCTTAGTGTCAGCTGCCGAGCTAAGTGAGCAATATCTCGCCGCACCTGCCCGACATACTTAGTTCATCACTGTCAGCCGAGGCAAAGAAATCTAGCCGCGACAGTTCGAATACATGGGCTAAGATACAAAGTGTGGGCAGCAACTCGGGAGGTTCGATTCTCACTTATTAAATGGGGTTTTCTCAGCGCATATTGTACAATATACATACTTAGCCAACCTTAATAGTATATATATGAGGATTCACCGCACTTGTAACTATTTAGCCTATGATATCTAAGCACCTACATGAACTGAAAACAACACAAGTTAAATGTATCCCCTACACCGATAGACTATGCTAGTCAATACAAACGTTCAAAACTAGTTTATATACTGCTTACACTTCGGGAGTTAACCCTTAATCATCACATATCTAAATATTTCATAGCCGATAAAATAGCATAACTAAAAAAACTTAAATAAAGATTAATTTATATTTATTTATTAAAGGCTATTTATTTAACGTTTTATATAAATAAAATATTATTTTATTTAATTAATAAATAATTTAAACAATTAAAACAAAATAAAAGCTTAAATTTTATTTTAAAACAAGATAAAGATTTTTATTATTTTTAGTTAATTAATAATTAATTATAAATAAATTTTTTTAAATTTTTTTTTTTTTATAAAGTATTTTTAATAAAAAATATAAATTACAGCTTTTATTATAAATTTTTAATTAATAAATCTTTTATTAATAGCTTTTTTATTAATAGCTTTTACTACATTTAACTACACCTAGCTACACCTAGCTACACTTTTTTACACTTTTTTACACCTTTTTACACTTTTTTACACTTTTTTACACCTCTTTATACCTTTTTACACCTTTTTACATTAAAGCCTAGTTTAAAAACCTATTTATAAAAACCTACGCGTATAAGCTAACAAGTAGTTTAGCCACATAAACTAACCTATAAAAACCTACTTATAAAGACCTACCTACGCAGACCTACCTACCTACGCAAACCTACCTACGTAAACCTACCTACAAAAACCTAGGCGTACGGGCTAGCAAATGGTCTAAAGACCTAGCTACGTAAACCAACTAACCTACAAAAACCTACATACGAAGACCTACGTACGAAGACCTACGTACAAAGACCTACGTATAAAAACCTATAAAAACCTACCTATGAAAACCTATAAAAACCTACCTATAATAACTTACTTATAATAACCTACTTATAAAGTATAAAGATTTATATATAAAAACCTACTTATAATAACTTATAAAAACCTACGTATAATAACTTATAAAAACCTTTATATAAAAACTTACGCGTATAAGCTAATAGTTTTAAATCTATTTATTTAATATATTTAATTAGTTAATTAATTTAAATTAAATAATAAAAATAACTAAATAAAATAAACAAGCTTTTTTTTCGACTTAAATTAAATAAAATAAAATAAAAACAATTATTTTATATTATTTTATTTATATAAAACGTTATATTTATTAATAAAACTATATACTATAGTATGTTATATATTTATATAAGTATATGCGAAGCAAACATTTTGGTTTTTTTCCCCCCTTTAACAATCTTTTTAAAGAGAAAGAGAAAGAAAAGGAGAAAAGAAAATAAGAAAAATAAAAGTTACTCCACTCCAGGCTTTAGAAGAGGTTTAGCCCCGAGTTAGACGAAAATATTCCTCGCCCCTCCCACTGCTCCTTTGCTATTCTGTTGCTAGTTGTTTCCTAGCGTATATTACAACGCCTCAGGCATAATAACGTTGTTTTGCTCAGTCGGCCGTTCAACTCTGTTTTCTAAATTGGTACCAAATCTGTTATAGTAATTGGGTCAATTGTAATGCAGTACAAATTTGGAAATATCATCATCTTGGCCGATCTATATTGTCTACATGATGAGGAGAGGTAGAAGTTGTGAATGGGCGAGTAGACCTTTGAGCCCGAAGGAATAGCGCCGCCTTTGGTTGGTGGCTGAGACTTGTGGCTGTCCGAGAGAGTTCATTCCATTTAACAGGCAGAGGAAAGATTGGAAAAGTGATCAGGGATATACAATATGGGAGACGATAGAAAAGATTATATAGCTGTGAGTGCCCATCATTAGCTTAATCAGGGTAACAAGTTTAGAGTGAGGAAGTCACGTTGTCCCAGCTCGTGCTCCAATTCATCGTCATCAGGAATCACGCCAGTCAGGCATAAGTAAAACCGGAGTTAGTAAGTATGTCTAATCTTGGTTTCGTGCTCAATGTAGCAACTGAGGACTGTTTATGATTACGGATGTAGGGGGGAGTAGAGTTGGTTTCGGCTGCATCCTTTGTCCTTTCATACCAAAGTGAGACTGGGACCCATTCATAGCTAAAGAGCCTAGCCGTATCGGAAAACAAGGTGTCCCATAATGTCTCCTTCCCTCATCGGCTTCAATTGGTAATTAGTAAATTCGTATATTCGAGGGCCTGACACGAGGTCTAGGACATTGCCACCATGTCGCAATCGTCGGGGTCGTCAGGATCGTCAGGGTCGTCGGGCTCGTCTTCTGTCGCTGTTAGTTGGGAGGAATGGCTGCAAATGAAAAATGAAGTCTGGTGGAATTACCGAGTAAGGGGGACACCCCCAACGCGGACTACGGCCCAAAAACAAGCGATATATGCAAAGTTTGATATGCACGGCGCTCCGCCGCTGCCAAACCCCGATACTCTACGATTCTTCGAGAACTGGTACTGGAGGCGGAGCAGGTATTTGTTTGGCCAAGATACGAGCAACGGACTCTCTGGGCTCGATAGATCATCCGATCATAATGGAAACCCGCAAATGCGAAACGCCTTGATTCGAGCGCGATATCGCGAAATAACCAACTACTTTAGACAGCCGCGATATCGTGTACAAAAGGTTCTGGGTGTAGGAGGTAATGGTATGGCTACCCACTTCAGAGATCACGGTCCTGGTGGTGCAAATGATCCCGGGGAGGATTTCGTTGTCAAGGTGGCCCTCGAAGGTTGGCAATCGGATGAAATTGTGGAAGAAAAGAGGATGATGAAGGTGAGCCGAATGACCGACCAGAATCAACCAATTTGCTAAAGGTTCATGATATCTATTAGAAGGTGAAAGGCTCCGCTCATTGTGTTCAAATTATTGAGCCTCAAGATATCGGGCAACCTGAGGAAGAGCCAGTGGTTTTACCACTCCAAGGTTTCGATTCGAGTACGGATGGTGACTCAAGCGGAAATGAAAGTTTGAGCCGCGCAGAAGTTCTTGGTAGACATCGAATCCCGAAGCGTAGAGAGCGTAGGGCTCGATACTGGCGAAGAAAAAATCGGAGAAGGATGGTCCGACAGGAACAAATACGTGAGGAAATAGAAAACCAGGAAAACAGCGGGGTGAGGAGGGACTACATAATCATGGAATATCTGCAACATGGCAATTTGGCAAGCCTGATAGTCAAGCTTAATGAGCGTAAGAATTCTCAGGACCATTTTCTTGTTTTGGCAATTTTCAGAGCACGAGGTTTCCTTTTTGGGCCATGATGATTTCTAGAGGCTTCTGAAACACTCATAAATCATACTCCGAATGGCGGTAACTGACTCCGAGGGTTCTAGACGAGCGAGATGATGGCTTCCCATACACAATACCGAATCGAGTGCTTTGGGGGTTTTGGCTCTGTCTTGTTAGGGCGTGTATTGCTATGGAGTATCCTCCTCGAAAGTTTCACCCCCTCCGCAAGAAACCCCAGCCGACCAGTCAGGACGCCATCGACTACCTGGTAGCGAAAACAAATAAGATGATTCGTGATTGTAAAGCATTGGGAATCCGACTTCTCAGGCCAGGGGAGCGACAGCGGCTCGTAGATGAGGAAAATCGGCTGAAAGATCAATACGCTCAACTCGAGGGCGATCTTATCGAGGATCTCCCTGAACGGCCGGGAGGCCCTAATCAGTGGAAATTAGAAAGACGGCAAAACATGGTACATCGCGACTTTGACCCAACAAATAGTTCGTCTATCCCCCCGAACGATAAACGATGTAGACTGACAGTATCGGAGTTTTCGTTAATGGCCTCGAACTTGATGGGCCAGCTCTGTTAGGTTGGCAAAAAACACAAAAGGACAGCTCTAAAGCAGCAGACTCCGGCAATTCAAGCAGCCAGAACGCGAATAAATCCGAAGAGAAGGGATTCGTGCACACGAATATACGGCCGGATAGAATAACTCATGAACATGAACTTGTACCAAGACTGAAAGTAAGATTTTCATTGAACGTTAAGGCTTCGTGAATATGATGGCTAATAGTAAAACGCATTATTTAGTTAGGAGATTTTGGAGTGGCAGTATGTATCAAACGGGAAAAGACAAAGTGCGTATTGTATCTGGTAACATCGAGTTGGCATTTTCCGCCGTGCTTATTGTTAATAGCGAATACTACCACGCTTTTCGGGAAGGGGGCAAGCATGGAGAATATCCTCCCGTAAGTACTCGGTTGCGGTTCAGCTTTCAACAGGGAATCTGATAAATAGATGTAGGAATTCTTCGGCCCCGAATGGGAGCAAGTCGAGGTGGACCAGTATGGAGATCAACTTGCCGATTCAACGACGTGTGGATATTACAGCAATAAGATGAACATCTGGAGCAGCGCACTAGTAAGTACCAAATCAACCTCAAGCACCTTTTTTTGTGACCATGTGAAACTACGACGTGAAATCAAAATATAGCTATAACATTACATGTACTTTAATTGTTTGGGTGATGTGGATGGTAAAGTCAAGAGGTATTTGAAGCTGCATAGTCCTCCTCGCCGTAGTTATTTCATATGGCACCTAAGTTACGCCCACAATTGCGGATTAGTATGTTTACTAACACACTCCAGACGATGTGGGAGCTAATTACTAAATTTCAACCGCCGACGCCGCCAGCCCCTCAACCCCCTTATGATGAGGTTATCAACTACCCTCCGTATAATAATGAGGGGCAGACCGATATGGACCTAATATTCAACGACCCAAGATATGCAGACTTTAAGGTTTCCTACTGCGCCCTGCTTCGGGACCCAGAAGTCACAGACTAGTAAGTATTTCCGAGGTCATCTTCTTGTTTTTGCAACTTTTACGACCCAGGATTTCTTTTCTGGGCCAAGACAATGTCTAGAGGAACTAGAAATAGGGTTAACTGACTCCGAGTGTAATAGTGATTGGGTTGATGAAAAATTAAGAGAGACGATTTTTAGATGTTGTAAGTAGCCAATAGTCTGGTCTGTCATGCCAGTTCATTGATTAGGCAAAACAAACAACCATCGGCGACGAAGTGGTTCCTGCCTATGTTACGGAGCTGGCACTATGAGCTGCAGCTGATTATTTTTGGCCAGTGTACCATCGGCCTAACGACAGGCCGTCTTTGGATGAGCTACTGTCGGAGGCTGAGAGAAACGTCGAATTAGACACCTCAGGAGAGTCCGATGAGGAAATCAGAGAATGGATACAATATTGGTTCTTCGATGCTCCAATTGGCAGACCACGGCCTGCACCTCCTGATGGACAACCACCACCACCTCCTCCTCCTGGTGGGCGGCCTCCTCCTCCTCCTCCTCCTGGAGGCGATGGACAACCACCTCCGCTTCCGCCTCCGCCTCCTCCTCCTGGTGGCGGTGGACAGCCGCCTCCACCTCCAATACTTGTACCTGGATCTCCCATGCCCTTCAACGCGCCGGCCAATCAACCAATAATGCAACAACGACTGTATAGATTCAACGCAGATTTTCCGAATGGTTATGATCGGATCTTCAACTCTGCGACCGCCAGTCTATGCGGCCTACTTGCTATTAGAGATAGCTTAACATACCAACTGGGCTTACACCCTACGATTAATGGCGTTACGCATAATATAAATAGCCTCCCAACATTCGAGAATCTAAGGGCCATGCTAGATGATCTACTAGCCAGTGGAACGCTCGGCCCAGTCATCGACGCCGTCGACGAGTTGGGTGAGATAGGTAACCTCGCTGTGGACATACTCGGTAATCTTCTCAATACATGGGCAACACAAGAGAATATTGAGTAGGTCGTTTCTGGGGCTTTCCGGTCCATACCGCATCAACATAAGTCAAGGGGGTTGTTTCCATTATTATTGCCACTGCACCCCCAACGTCTTTCCAAAGCTATCTAACTCCCTATTTTCTACAGGCTAGCATTAGTGTGCAAAGTACGAGACAAAATGGAACTTGTTTTATGCCCAACACCCTTTGCCAATCCAAAGTTCATCTATATCTATAACAATAATGCTGCGGAGCGCACCCAAAACGACGCGGTACGACAGCTCAACCATTACGAGGGGATAATAGCAAAACCAGCCCCACCGCCATCTTCGAGCAACGTTTCTGATCTTCCTGATTATGAATCTGATGAATAAGATAGGTTCATTACTTTGATGACTTAGTTGCTAGCAATAACCACTGTATGGGGGTAGAGGGTGGGCAAGTATTGTCGACACGACTGCCAGTTTAAATACAACAATTTTGTCCTTTATTGTGCCTTTGTTCACTCGAGGGGTAGATTTAGTCCACTTGTAATCAATCTCTTTCTCCCCAGAATACCCTGACAACCTGCCGAACAGAACTCACCGAGTAATGTCATGGAACAGAACTGCAGCTCTAAGCCACGACACTATCAAAAGATAGAACGTTGTCAAGTCGGAGACTTGACCGTCTGCAGTTGCTTATATACGTACCGTAACAAGTAACTTGTGGTATAAGACTAAATTGATGATCAGGATGATGCAGCAAACTAAACAATTCGGTTTGTTGTCTGTCCATACATGGAAATTTCGAAGCACCAAACATTATAATATGGGTTGTACCTCTGATGTTTTGTTACAAATACTCTGCTAATATCTTGTATATGCTGTAGAGATGTGACTCGGGACTTCACTTCAACCGTGGCCAAAACGAACTAGGCCAATCCAGGTACGATCTTCCGTTGCTGCGGGCTATCTCCTGCCAAGATTCTAGGCCAGCGCAACTTGACCTGCCCGAAGGGGTGATACAAGTACGATAATGCTTGTCCCCTTCAACGGCCAGCTCCAGTTGCCCAATCCAGTTCAGTCGCCAAGTCGATGTAACATGGGACCGTCCGATAGGAAACCTGGTGCCGGTAAACCCCAGCTCTCGTCAATGGCCATTGATAGGTCTGCCGTACAGATGAGTTGAACCTATAAAGAGTTGCATATCGGCTATAATGCTCTGCTGTCCTTCCTTGACACTTCCCGTCCCTTCCCATCTCCTCCATCTTTTGCCCCCTGAGTAGAACGGCGACATGAAGCTCTTACAGGCAAGCAGCGTTTTCCTTCTGGCAGGGCTTGCCAGCTCTTGCCTGCTGCCCGAGGAGCGCGCTGGTGGCTCCATTCGAAAGTCGCTTAACCGTCGCCAGGGTAACAGCGGAAAAGCCGTCGGCAAAGGAGACCGTTTCAGTGGCGGGAGCTCATTCCCGCGTGGTATCGGCAGTGGTAACGCGACCGATATGAGCACCATTCTCAACATAAATGAGGTCTCTACCGGCCTGCAGGGGTTGGTAAAGGAGTACGGAATCCAAACCTTTGTTACGCCGTACAAGACCTACGAAGGTCGGACCATCTCTGGTGCTAAGATTGGTGGCTCGGGTACCAGTGACACGGCATACCATGTATATCTGAATGGCGCCATCCATGCGCGTGAGCGTGGCTCTCATGACAGTGTCCTGTATTTCATCTCGGACCTGTTATACGCCCAGAAGCACGGTACAGGGCTAACCTACGGCAAGAAATCTTATACTAAGGCCGATGTGACCAAAGCTCTGAGCACTGGCATCGTCGTTACACCATTGATCAACCCAGATGGTGTCAATTATGATCAGACAAGCAACAGTTGCTGGCGCAAGAATCGCAACCCAAAGAGCTCCAGTAGCCGGGATCCCGACACCATCGGTATTGATATCAACCGCAACTTCGACTTTGCTTGGGACCTAAAGAAGTGGGCTACAAGTGTTGCCAGTGATGTGGCCTCATCCGATCCCTCTTCTGAGGTATTCCATGGCACTGCGGCTTTCTCTGAGCCCGAAAGCCAGAGTATGAAGTATATCTTGGACACCTACAGCAAGGTCCGATGGTTTATTGATCTCCACTCGTACGCTGGCGATGTTCTGTATAGCTGGGGTAGCGACACAGATCAATCAACGCAGTCGTACAAGAATTTCCTAAATTCGACATATGATAGCATTCGCGGCATCACGAGCGATTCGACGAGCTCCAGGTACGGCGAGTATATCTCTAGCGAAGATTTGAACAACGTGCAGACTGCGGGCAATCGTTTTGGAACCGCCATGACCACCTCTACCGGGCGAAAATACACAGTCATGCAGTCCGCATACTTGTATCCTACCAGCGGAGCAAGCGACGACTATGCCTTCTCGCGCCATATCGCCGACCCCACGAAGAACAAGGTGTATTCGTACACGGTAGAATTTGGTTTTGGAAACAACCAAGCTTCGTGTCCCTTCTACCCCACGGACGCCCAGTTCACAAGCAATTTGCAGGAGACAAATGCAGGCTTCAGTAAGTTAACCCGACAAAAGAGTCTCCAGATAATCTGACCCAAATGATGCGTTGTATCAATTTCGCCGCACGTGTCGAATTTCTCACTAATATACCTTTCACAGTGGAATTCTTGCTCGCGGCCGCTGACATTGGTCTTGAGTAAGGGGCTCAGCTCTAATCGTACTGCGACAAGTAGATATCAGATATATCATAAACTGTTGACCCAAATAATTGCTGCGTTCTTGTGCCTCGTTCTATTATAAGTCTCAACGGCAGTCCTACCGTATTGTTCTATAAAGTAGTTAATGTAACAAGGGCTTGGAAAAATATTCGAATTGCAATAATCTTCTATGGGATCAAGGGGCCCCCATGAAGGTCTTTCCCCTTTTTGGTCTAGGGGTATACAGCTTTATACCCAGAATAGCCTTGATTCTAGTTGCCTGCTTCGCTTCCCCTTGCCCACTTCGCTTTCGTATAGCTGTCTCGGGAGTCCATAGGAGATTGGGAGACCGGAGGAGAGCTGAAAGGTCTCATATCACTTTATTCATTGCTTCGTCTCAGACATTATGACGGGTGGTTATACACTTCGTAATTCCGGTAATAGCTCCTGTCTACATGGATGTCGGGTCTCACTTGCTAATGCCTAGCTTCCTTTTGACTAGATAGAAGTTAGCACACTCGTGTCAACAGACGATCATTCATGACCTTACGACTATCTAATATTGATGTATCTTCATTTACGGCCGCGTCATGCCATATTCGTAGGCACCACATTGCCACTAGGACCTGAAATATGTTAGTACCATTATCGAGGGCCTGTCCCAACTCAGCATAGGAAACCACAAGATAGAGTCGGGGAAGACGTTGGCTGAGCAGCAAGATATCGCTTGGGGAGCACGTACTATTGTATAGTCGTGATATTAGCAAACGGCTAATAGCGAAAGTCATCAGAGATATCTAACTAATGACAATTATGACATGTAAAAGACTGACCGTCCGCTAGTTGTCTCGGCAAAGCCGTCGTGATTATCATCTTCAACTGACCATTCGCATTATCTTCAATAGCAATTCTTCTTGCCTCGGTATCCCACCACTCGTACCTGCCGTCCTTGCGGGTGATCTCGAACAGCTCTTCATCCTCACCGGATCGACTGATCTGCATCACCTTGAAGCCAAGCCTTGGCACCAACATCTTCTTCAGACCCACATTCCCCAGGGCCTTCCTAGAGACCGAGGTGAGAAAGAAAGCATAGCGTGAGGTCGATATAATGGCATGCGGGCACTCGAGGTTGAAGATGTGTCTCTGGTAGCTGGTGGTGCGGACGCCGCCGTACATACTAGTCCGCACCCGGGGCTCGTGCCGGGAAAATACTACCTTGTGGCCGACCTGCGACTGAAAGTTGACGTCGCGGTCTAGCTCGTAAAGCACTGGCGAGCTGGTGGATTCCGAATGGATTAGCCGTCCCGCCAGCACTAGGATGACGGGATGAATGATGTCGCTCCTGTCGTGAACTTCGGGGCTTTCGTAGGGCGGCGGTTCTATTTCTTCCATTTCTATGCGGTAATGTAGCACCCGAGGTAGACGGCATGCATGTGGCCAAAGCACGCGCTGGATTCTATTAAATCGCTTAGCACTGCCCCGATCTGATCTGACCAGATCTGACCAGATCTGACCAGATCTCAGATGGGCATGCTACGTACGTCGGTTCTGAAGTTCTTCCGGCCCCATTTTCTATCGAATCAATACGCTACAGACCTGGCCTATAATTGATTCACCAATTCGGCGAGCTTCTTCGGTGAAACGTAGTGACTGACAATAAAACGATGGAGGAGTGTAAAAGAGGTAGAGACTAAAACACAGTCTGCCGGCCCTAGAAGTTATTGTCGATGAGCTAGCGGGAATGAGAAGAAGCAATTGCATTGTTTAAAATTTTAAAGATACTACATCTTAAATTAACCGGTTAATAGTCTCTTGATGACAATGTACCACGGCGTTCTCGATGTCTTCTCGGCATTCTCACCGTCCGAAGCGATCGAGCCGCTAACTAGATATTCTCGCCTCCCCGTCACAAGATCGACCTCGGTCAATGAGACGAGCTTGGTCTTCTTTAGAATTTTCCAGAACAGGTACAGCAGAGTGAAGATAACAAGCACGATATAGTCAAAGACGAAGTCCACAGCTGCGAATCCTCCGATGAAGACCGAATACCCCGAGATGAAGACCAGGAAAAGATTGAGGAGCACCACAAACCAGGTCCCGTACGGGTAGAACAGGGCCTTGTAAGGTAGATCGTCAACACTGCATCCCTGCAGAGCCCAAGCCCTACGCATCCGCAAGTGCGTGATCCCGATGAACGCCCACGCAATGAAGGTAGCGGCGCCGGAAATGCTGATCAGGTAGCCGAAGACCTTGGCGGGGCTCGCAGCGATGTTGAGAAGCGCGATGAGCCCGAGCGTGTTGGAGAACACAATCGCCCTGACGGGGATGCCATTCCTTGTCGTCTTCGCGAAGAAACGGGGCGCGCGACCTTGGTGTGCGAGAGCAACCAGACTTCGCGAAGCGACGTAGATAGCACTGTTGACGGAACTGAATTGCGCCGTTATCATCACCACATTTAGTAGGTTTCCCGCACCGTCCCATCCCGCGTTCACCAATGCGATCGTCCAAGGCGAGAGCGCCGTTTTGCTGCTTGCCGTGAGGAGGTCCGGGCTGTCGTACGGGACGATAATGCCCGCGAAGAACACTAGTCCGATGAAGATGATGAGGATCCGCCAGAAGGTCTGCCGAATTGCGCTTGGGAGGTCCTTCTTCGGGTTCTTGCTCTCGGCTGCAGTCATGGCCAACATCTCTGTCCCAGAGTAGTAGACAGCAGCAAGAACAAAGGTTTTACCGAAACCGTTAATCCCATTCGCGATGACTCCCGGGTCTCTCCAATACCTGAAGCCGATGTACTCCCCTCCAATGGCGCCGGTATTGACTAATATGGCGACCAAGAATCCGCCGAGGACGGTGAAGAGCTTCCACGCGGCCAGCCAGAATTCCATCTCGCCATAAACAACGACACCGAGCAAGGAGGTACTCTGGAAAAGCGCCCAGAAGATCAGGATCCATCCGTACGAGGGTACGGGTGTCGTCCAGAACCCGAGGATTAGCGAAATGTTATTGTAATCGTTCGCGATGTTCGTGACCCAAGCGCTGTAACACGCGGAGTCAGTTATAGCCATTTGAGGCGTAATTTGTGACGGTCTCAGGAGGTTCTAGACACTCCCTTGCCCTAAAAAGGAAATCTCGTGCTCTGAAAGCTGCCAAAACAAGAAGAAAATGGTTCCGAGAATTACGCACTACCAGTAGTTCCAGCCGAGACTGAAGCCAATCGCTGGGTCGATGAAGCGGCCTGCCAGCTCAATGAACGCGCCCTGGACTGGGAATAGCGTGGACATCTCGCCCAGGCTCTGCATCACGAAGAACACGTCTACTCCGATGATGATGAAGCTAATCAGAGCACCGACGGGCCCGCTATACGCGATGGCCGAACCCGTCCCGTACCATATCGACGCGCCCACTACGCCACCAAAGGCGATCATTTGCTATTGTTCCGTTACATGTCAGCCCGTAAATCGTTGTAGGTTGTTTTAAGGCGAGTCCATACTCACTAGATGCCGGCTTTTCAGACCCCGCTGCAACCCATCGTCAATGACATTGCCGTTGTCCGCGACCGCTGTTCCAGATGCCTCCTCGCTCATAACCGTTATATCTTCAACTTTCATGGGACTTGCCGATCGATTATCCGCGTGGACTCCATCCGAGGATGGCGTACTGACCTTTTCCATCATGTCTGAGAAAGTTAAGCCATAGAACTCCAAACGTATTAATGAAGCATCGAACAACACAGCATCAACGCTGGCAAGAGCATACACAATAAGACACCGCTATCTACAAACAATCAGGGAAACCTGTAGATTTCAACCGGGTTTTTGGTAATGTGCCAGCCCTCTTATGCGTATTCCTAGATGAGGACTTAAGTGCTAACTTATATGATCGCCGGCATTTGTGCTCATTGCTACAGTACCCCACTCACCGCTTATCAACGTGCGGATCTCGACTGCATCGATCGCGTATCAGCCTGGAAAGAGAAGTTCGCTTTATGGCACCATACCCCTGCTCGGTGAGGCCATCAAAACTCCCGGCCCAGCATTATCTTATCTGGCGCTGTTGGTGGTTTCCGGCGACCGGGATCTCCAGCGGGTCTGTGAATGCAGGGGGCTCAGGCACAGAACGCGGCCACCATCTCAAGTCATGTGGGCGGCTGAATATGCCAGGCTTTTGAGAGATGATGGCGCGTGGGGGTATCGCTTGTTGATAATAATAAGTTTTCCTTTGAATCGAACACACTGCAACACATTTGGGACACTGAGCGCCATGTTGGGAGCCCATAAGCTTCCGAATAGATGGATCCTGGGTATATTCGACATTAGAGCAGCAGAAGGCACGACGGTCCCTCTCGCACAGATTTTGTACAGCGTTCTTACATGTAGTAAACCAATGTTTCCCGACAGCGTTTCGTACACGTGAATAATCACAAGCCATATCATGGCACTAGGGCTTCTTTATTCAGGGAGTCTCCTGACAGCAAAAAAGTAGTTCCCGATCTTCTCACTTCCGCTGACCTCCTTCCACCCAAAGCCAGGCACGTAGACCACACCCATACATCTCGGTTCCGCCCATCCAGACCTGCTCTGGAGAAAATGGCGCCGTAATTCGTCTTCGTTGATGTATTTATTCCAGTCGTGCGTACCCCGCGGCACTATCCGCAACAAGTCCTCGGCAATGACGTTGGTCGTTAGCCAACTCGTCCAGGTGCGCGCGATTGTGCTCAACACAAGCCAGCCGCCTGGGCGTACGAACGGCGCAACGCGATCCAAGAAGGCAGCTGGGTTCGCTACGTGTTCCACTACTTCGAAGACAGAGACGATGTCGTACCCATCCCGCTGCGGGTTCGTAGGTATGGGCAGCGCCTCGATGGATGTGTTGTGGTACTGCAGCTTGGCGAAAAGAGCAGGGTCGCGCCGCGCATGTGCTTTTGCGACGGCGAGGACTTCGGGGCTCGGATCGATGGCTGTCACGGATGTTGTTGAGGCGAGCCGGGCTGCAGACTCAGCGAAGATGCCACCGCCACACCCGATGTCAAGGTATCGCAGCCCGGTCGACGGGTAAGAGTCGGAAACGGCGTCGGGTACGGAGGCTCGACATGAACGTATGAAGTCGTGGCGCAATGGGTTCATGAGATGTAGGATACGCGAGGGACCCTGGGGATCCCACCATGACGAGGCGAGCGCATTGAAGTGGGAGACCTCGTCGGGCGACACGGTCGTGAAGGCAGGATCTGGCGAGCTCGTTTCCGTATTCCGCAGGTAGGATGTCGAAGCGAAGGAGCGGAAGGCTGGTGTCTGGGACGATGAAGGTATGGAGGCTACTGGAGTTGAAGCGATGCGACTCGAAATTTGTTTAGTTGGTGCCCGTTGCCGGGATATTCGACGTATACTCCGGGCGCTCTGCCTTAGGATACATGGCTCCATGTCCGTTACTGAAGCGCCCTCTTTCAGTGCCTCCAAATTGAGTGTGAGAAAGAATTGATGTTGAACTGAGTAATAACAAAAGCTTAAACAAGGCTGTCATTAGACTTAGGTACCTAGATACACTAGAATAGGTAATTTGTGGACGCTGCGACGCAACATCAATTGACTGTGGGGATGCATATGCCCATAGGATGCAGGGACCAGCCTGTACGGTACCGATACCGCTGCATCATCCCCGAGGGCCGAGGACTTCGGACGGGCTTGTGTCAACTGAGTCGTGGTGTTTGTCAGCGTCTGTCATCGACCACTAGCGCTGTCCTGTAGCGTGCCGCAGCTGATTCAGGTAGGGCGGGCGGCTCGCTGTGGCGTGGGGCGAACCACCCCGCGGTCAATTCCGAGACTGGACTGGGAACCTCTCAGTCAGCATTGAATCGACAGTTCGCATAGGCACAGGCACTTGGACTACCTAGTCACGACAGATTATCTAGATAGAGCAAGTATAAATCTATTGTTTCGACAGTATTCCCAATTTTTGGTCCACCTATCAAATTCGTTCTACTCTATATGGTTTTGTCCTCGCCCCGACCTACCATCATCCATCCGATTCCAATCATCCAATCTTCAGCATCCTTTGAGGAATTTCAGAGCTTGCGCATAATCCGATCCCGTCAAACCTAATTTGGAGAGTCACATTGTCTCTTCACGCAATACTAGAACCATGCCTTCGGCTACAATCGAGCACAACAAGTTCAACAGCATACCGGACTCCATTGCCGCTTTCCGTACGTCTCTTTCTCTTCCCTCAACTCTGTTGTCCCCCGACGAATGCTGACGGTTGTGTCCCACGCAGGCAATGGCGAATTCATAGTGGTAATGGACGACCCCGGCCGGGAGAATGAAGGCGACCTCATCATCGCCGCCCAGGACGTCACCGCCGAGCAGATGGCCTTTATGGTCCGGCACTCGTCCGGCTACGTCTGCGCACCCATACCACCCGCCCGCACCGACCAGCTCGAGCTGCCACAGATGGTCCGCGACAGCCAGGACCCGCGGGGCACCGCCTACACCGTCTCGATCGATTCCGCCGACCCATCCGTCTCCACGGGCATCAGCGCCCATGACCGTGCCCTGACCGTCAGACAGCTGGCCGATCCGAATGCTACGGCTGCAAGCTTTCGCCGTCCGGGACATGTGCTCCCTCTTCGCGCCGTACCAGGCGGCGTGCGGGTGCGGAGAGGCCACACCGAGGCCGCTGTCGATTTCTGTCGCCTAGCCGGTAAGGCCGAGGCTGCCGCTATATGCGAGATCGTTGACGACGGCGAAGAGATTGCCGGGCAGGCCGTACGGCGGGATCCCGGCATGTTGAGGGGCGAGGGTTGCATTGCATTTGCGAGAAAATGGAATCTAAAAGTTTGCACCATTGAGGATTTGGTCAATTACATAGAAAAGACAGAGGGCAAGATCGGCGCCAATGGAGAGTCATGAGGGTTGACATTTTAGACGACACTGCGACGCCAAGGTCGAAATCTACTCATTCACGCTTACGGAGTCGTATCAGTCAACAACACTTTTTTCAGATCTATACGTTCAGATTTTAAGACTGGTTGTCGGAAGACATCAACTTCAGGAGTACATACACAAAAAGCTCGAGCCGTTGTTGGGTAGATATTATATGTTTAGACGGCGTCCATACCTGTTTGTACATGAAAATAGAATGCACACTCCAACAAATTAGCGTCTGTGGTGTTCGATCAGCCCAGTATGCAACAACGACTCCACGCCAATTGTTTTGAGTCCGCTCACAATTTGCTCAAGTATGCAGTCCTATCTTAGTCCGTTTAGAGTGGCTGACATTGTGAAAACACGCTAGGGGAGCCATAAACTGAAGGCAACAGTCACAGCACTGCCACTACACACCGGCTTGTCTAACACATTCGGTATAGGAACGTATGCAGGCGCATGAAGAAGGCACAAAGGAGTTTCCACATCTCCCAAAAGAGAAAATTCGCCTGAAATTGGAGTGACTTGCGGCATCATGATGATATCCGTCCCATTGACGCCCCCAAAGTCGATTACGTTCTTGAAAACGCTAGGATTTCCTCTATGTGAGCGCGTCTCATACGTTGATGACATGCTTTCATTGACTGTGAAGTTAAAGACGTTAGCTCAGGCAACGGCGGCAACCTGATTATACTTGAAAGTCAAGTTGAATGGGAATCTGAGCCAATACCCGCCATACACGCTCGACGTATCCAAGTACGCCGGCGAGTCCATTCCCGCCATATAATTGATATCTGTCACGATGCTGTTACTTTACCTTTATTAGTAGAGGCCTCGGTCGTTTCGGGATTCTGGGTGGTTTCAGTCCATCAACAAAGGCTCAAGCCGGTCTTGTGAGCCTTTGTGCTTCGCAGAGACAATGAAGTCGCCTCGCTAACCGCCGTTTACTTACTCTTTCAGCTCGAATCTCACATACTCGATTCTTGAATTATCTTACCCCAAATGGCGATGGGTATTCGACGGCTCTCAAAGGCCCGCCATAGTATCGAATTCACGGCAAATCACCGACGATAACCCACCCTGACACAGCCAAATAGGGCATGAGCGACCCCTTCAGCACTCCACCCCCTGGGGGCCGAGGAGGCAGAGGCAGAGGCAGAGGCGCAGCCACACCCTCCACATCAGTACGAGGGAGGGGAACGCCTCCTGGTGGTGGTGGTGGCGGTAGAAACACACCCGATCCCTTTCGCACCCCGCCCCGGGTGGTGCGGCGGACGAATCCGTTCGTAGGACCGGCAGCTTGGTCGGGCTGGTCGTCTTCATCGTCAGAGGGTAATGGCAGTAGTATTGGTGGGCGCGCACTTGGGAGGGGTGAAAGAGGTGGCGGAGGGTTATTTGGAAGAGGCGGCGGAGGGTTGTTTGGAAGAGGCGGCGGAGGGCTGTTTGGCAGAGGCCCGACTGAGCCCGCGGACGACCCGTTCGGCGGGTCGAGTATGGTGGGCGGTGCGGAACGCCAGGAATGGCTGCGGCGCGCGAAGGAGTCGTTTAGTGATGAGCTCAGGTTCACTGTTGAGGCGACGACTGTGACTACCAGTGGGGTGCAGCTGCGCGGTGTGGAGATGCTGGATGCTGGGCGCGCGCCTAGACGGTTCGTTGTCAAGGCTAGCTTTCCGGAGGTGGCGCCAGCGGTTGCGAGAGAGAGGGATTGGATACATGTGAGTACGATTCCCGCTGTCCCGTGATTTTGATGTTGCTATCTGATGGTGTTTGCGGTTGGGAGGAGGGAGATCCTGTGACTGATGATAAGTAGCGCGTCCGTTTCGCGCGACACATCGTGAAATGGCTGACGTTGACTCCTGATCCTATGGCGCCCAGACCAGGCAATGCGGGATTCAGCCAGCCTTACTTCTTCCTGGAGTATCTAGAGAACGGTACTCTGGGGCAGTTTCAGAAGAGGATAACGAATGTGACAACGTTGACGCTGCCAAGTGGATTGGAGATACCATTCTTGTTGCCTAATAGGCTGCTTTGGTCGATCTTCCTCTGCTGTGAGTAGCATTGACCCTTAGTCAGGATCAGTGCGGATAGGGCTTGATCAAGCTAATGGATGGTAGTGATACGAACATGTGTCGGGATGGCATGGCCGCCTGATGGACCGAATGTCGTGCTTGAGGTTCCGGCACCGCCGGAGCCGTTGACTTTGGCGCATATGGATATGCATAATGACAACGGTCGGCCTTCCTCTTCTACAATAAAGTATGGATTTTCCGGAACTAATTATCAGCTGCAAATAGTAATGTTCGGGGACCTTGACGAGAATGAAGCAGAGCATAGAACAGTGCCAATTGCGAAGCTGATTGACTTTGGGGAGGCGTCCGAGCGACCTGCCGGCGAGTATGGGGTCCCACCTGATCCATCGGTGATGAACAGTTATGATAATGTGCTACTCTTAGCTACCTAGTTCGTGAATCCCTGTTCTATATTACCATATTCTCGCAAGACTTACATGTTTTTCCAGTCGCCCGAACACCGGCCGTCGTAACCAAGGCATAGACAGAAATCTTCTCGACGTTGGTGTCTTAATGGCGAATCTGATTGCCAATGTGCGGAGCTTCGTCGTTACGAGCCGGAGGAATATGATGGACACGAGTATTCATCCTTATTTGGACGAGGATCTACGATTGCTGATACAGCGCTGTCTGGCTGTCGATCCAGAGAACAGACCTAGACTAGAGGAGTTGATTGAATTGGTGGATCGGGTCGATAGCCCTTTCTTCAGGGACGAGAAGTATTACAAGAAGGGTAATGGCCCTGCAACAATGGGAGCGGTCAATCCGGCAGAGCAGCTAGAGACAGATGATGCGTTGAATGTCATTGTTCAGACGTACATATTGAATGCGGGTGCCGACTCTTCCTCGAGGATATAAAAGGAGCCGGCTTCCCCGTAGATATATGGTGAGAAGTCTTGCACCGTCGAATCCCTATCCTCACAAGCAAGTGCGGGAGCCTCGGATATCATCAAATCTGCCTATATCTTTCTAACAGAATATGGCCCACTCAGATGGCAGGACAAAGTCTGAGTCCGAATATTCCGGATCGTGTCGTCACCGCATATATAATTCATAATTATAATACTCCAAATTTGGGGGTTTGCAAACTCAAGATGTTGGTATCCGAGCTGGGTTGGCTAGATATATAAAGCCATACCGGAACAGCACCGATCCCGCATAGTATATAGAGTAATCCTAACGACTTTAGAATCAACTTGACATTGTCCTCAAATAGGTTGTTGCGAATGAGGAGTTTCGGCCACCCGTATAAGTGGAAAAGAAAATTATGCTGGCTCTTCCACTTTGCAGGTATATCTAATACAGGCGTTAATATTTCCACAACCTGCTCTGCACCACGCACGACAACCCAACATCCTCCTGAGCTTTGCCCACACAACCTCTGTATTACTACTTGCGCTCTGAATTCAATGCTATATCTACAACAATAGAAGTGGTTTCCTATCCGAAGTGCCTAAGTTACGATGAAGCCCCGGACGATGTCAAGTCTGCGCAGTGGACTAAGATCAACAATACACGCAGCTATTTCTGCGACCTCCTCAAGACTAACGGCTACCTCCACCAGGTTGTATAATGCAGGTCACTACGAAGAATACAATTTCTTCCAGACATGAGCAAATTTCATAACAGGGACAGCAAGCACGCACACACTATTATATGCTTGATATAAACGAGTCGGTCAAATTCAGGTTTCAGTCAATGATGTCTACCCTAAGTCGTCATTTGACCCCAAACTAACTATAGTATCCTATGCATATGGATATACCTACAAGGTCCTTTTTAGGATAATGTGCGCAGCAAAAACTGACTATTATATAGTGTAAAGACCTATTTAAATACAAAAACAGAAAGGGCCCGATTATTCATGCTAGCGAATCAAGACACGCAGAATGCAGCTATTATCAAGACATTAGGGGGAATTAAGGAAAGTGGTGCCAGCAAAATGAAATTCAGTCTAGATTCTACCATGGGAGTATATACTCTAAATCCCCATCCTATTTCCAGCTATCATCTTCTTGTTGAAATACCGCCTTACCAAGGGATTCGGTAGAGCAAAACCCTTGTTTTCATAACTTCTATTGTTTACTCCGAAGTATCAGCCACAACAAATCCACATCTACGACTGTCACCCCCGCGACCTAATCCTTAATAGACGACAGAAACCATGCTACCAGATGGTTGACAGTGGGATGATTCCAAGTCAGCGTCGCTGGCACCTTGACCTTGAAGGCCATCTGCAGTTTCTGGCGCAGGGCCACCGTCATGACACTATCAACGCCAAAGTCGGACAATGGCTTCCGAATGTCAATCTCGTCGATGTCGGAGATCATGAGGACCGCCGCAATGCACTCACGGATCTTGGTCGTGAGCCACTGCTGGCGGTCGGCCTTCTCCACCGGGGCAGAGTCGGGCTTCTGGTTCGAGGAGGATGATGCATCGGGCGACCCCCTCGCCGCCGGCCTTCGAACGACTACATCTTCGAGAATGGGTAGCGGCGCTGGATCCCCTTCCTCGATGGAACAGACCCGCGTCACGACGGCGCCCTCGACGTCGAACTTATTGACGTGTTCCCAGGCGCGGAATGCTTCATCAGGTGTAATCCCGGTGATGCCCTTGCTCTGCAACTCGACATTGAGGAACGTCAGATCCCGTACGAGACCTAGCCCCAGCCATGCCGTGAACTGGAATGCGACCGCGTTGTCGCCGCGTGTCCGGCGGTAGGTTGCCAGTCCGTCCAAGAAGGCGTTGCTGGACGCGTAGGCTGCTTGGCCCTCCGTCCCCACAAGCTGCCCTATGCTAGAATACAGGACGAAGAAGTCGAGCGAGCCGGGTGGGAAGGCCTTGTGGAGCGTAAGCGCGCCATCGATTTTGGGGGAGAATACTTCTGCGTAGGCTTCGCGGGTCGTGTCCATTAGTAGGCTGCCCCCAAGCACACCTGCGCCGTGGATAACCCCCAAGACCGGGGGAAGCGATAACTTGTCGAGCGTGTCAAGGAGCACCTCTGCGGCTGTGGGGCTCGAGACGTCAACTGCTACTGGGTATATTGTAGCTCCAAGTCGCTCGAACTGTACGATTTGGTCAACAATACCCTTTAGCCTGGTGTCCTCGGCAGCAAGTTTGGGCCACTGGCTACGAGGGGGCAATCCGCGGCGAGAAACGAGTACGATGCGCCGGGCTCCCTTTTTGATTAGGAACTCGCAGGTCGCAAGACCGAGATCGCCAAGTCCACCTGTGATGAGGTAAGTTCCCTCGAGACTAGGCATAATTGTCTTCGTGGAATCCGGCTTGTGGCGATATTCGCGAGTGAAGGGCCGCATAATGGGTCGCCGCGGAAGACCGTCGACCATGCGCAGGACGTCTTGCCCCTGAACGTACTTGATTGCTGTCAATGGGAATTTGGTATCGGTGTCAGTGTCAATGAGGCCGCCCCAAATGTCCGGATGTTCCGATCCTATAATGCGAGCTAATCCGTACAAAGGAGCGTGAGCAAGGCCGGTAGCAGTCTTGCCGACTTGAACGCCGCTGCTGATGATATATAGCTTGCATGCCAAAGAATTGTTTGCCAAAAACTTCACCAAAGTTGCTGCTTCCCAGATGATCTCCTCAGCAGCGCTTGGCACTTCATCCAGGGCTTCAACACTACGCGGAATGAAGATGAGCGTGCTTCCATTCTTAGCCAAGATGGGTATTAATATCTTAGCTTCGCCTTCGACTTGTGCAGCAGAAGAGGCTTGGAACAGTGTCTTCGCATGCGGGGATACTTGTTTCGCGTATCTCTCTAGATCGGACGATACAAGAAGTACGTCGCCTAGTTCGCGTACCGTCTCTGAGAACTTGGGAGGTACCCAAGCCATTCGATGAACGAGACTGTCAACACCGCCGCTCACTCCTTGCGCACCCTCGACCTCGGAGAATCTCATCGACGTGAATTTGGCTAATAGTAGCCCCTGATCGTCTAAAACGGTTACGTCTGCTGCCGGAGTTTTAGCATCAGACGAGTCTTCGATGAACAAATATCCGACTTTGGGTGGCGGCTTGGAAGAAGATAGGTCGACACGATCTATTCCTGATACGATCTTCAGCTTGATGTCGTTGAAGAATATCGCTGAGCCAACGGATGTTGCTGCATCCAGAAGAGGTGCCCAGGAGTTTTCATCCCAAGGGAGAGCCTGTATTGAAGGGTCCATATCAACCTTCACCATCATTTCCTTCGAGTTTCCATAGTGCTCAACAACTTGCCAAGGAAAAGCGATTCCTTCGACTCCTATCTTAGCCAAGTAGTCTGTAGCGAAGTTGTTAGGTAGAATAGTCCCAATGCGCTTTTGAATCGCTCCTATATCAATCTTTCCCTGGTTTGACTCATCTAGGTTCTTCTCTTGAGCCCACTGTGCTGAACTGTGGGAGACCCATGTCTGTTCAGGATCATCCCCTGTATCCTCTGCGCTTGATGCAACTCGGATACTCTTCCCTTCAACTATGATTTGAACATTGCGTGTGTCCGCCCCCATGGACACTGGTACACGCAACTGTATGTCAGTGAGGACTGATGCGCCAGTAGCATAGTGGAAAGTGTTGATATAGACTGCGGCGGGAATAATTTCCGTTCCGTCCAGTGGATGAAGGCCTGGGTAAGGCTTAGTCTTGTCATCAAGTTTAGTGCTGAAGATAACCGTATCAGTGCCAGCGACGGTGGTGCGATGCCCCAATATGGTGTGTTTCTCTACATCATGCACCTCCGCCTGCCCGAAAGCGCTAGCTTCGACCTGCCTGTAGTAAGGTTTATGCAACCAGGGTGTGCCAGGAACTTCGCGGCACCACTTTCTTCTATGGCCGAATTGGGCCTCGAAGTTGATGCGTGCTCCAGTAGTATATGCGCTTGCCACTGCTTCGCGGATGGTCCGTAAAGCTGGCGAGTCCCGTTTCATGGTAGGTATCGTCGCGAAATCCTCGTCGCTTAGTCCTCTGTCTAGCATCGTGTCGTCCACAGAGTTCAGGACGATAGGATGTGACGAGACCTCAATAAAAACTCTATATCCATCTTCAGCAGAAGCATTAACTGCTGCTTTGAGAAGAACTGGGTAGACCGTATTGGTTTGCCAATAGTCAATATCTCTGGGGGTTGTCGTCCGGGGGTCGGCATTGGAGGTGGAATACAGCGACAAAGTGGCGTTTTGAGGCGAAAGAGCGCCGTATAGGGCTTCTTCAAGGGCTTTCATATACGGCTTGAGCATGGGGCTATGGAAAGGCACATCCGTATTGACACGGAAGGTCCTGATGTTGCGGGATTTTAGGTCTTCAACGTATTTCGCTACGCTTTTGGCTTCCCCGCTTACTACACAAGTCGATGGGGATGAATCAATGGCCGCGACGAGATCTGCTCTCCCTCGTAGTTCCTCTGCAACAACTGAGTAAGGGAGGTTAACCAGACTCATGGCTCCGGATATTTCACTTCGCAGTTGAGCATACAGCTTGGCCCGCCGGGCCACAACTAGTAAGCCTTCTTCTCGGGTAAGACAGCCCGCGACAACAGAAGCTGCGATCTCTCCAACTGAGTGTCCAATGACGGCCTGTGGGGCAAGGCCTTGGGATGAAAGGACTTCATAGAGCCCAATCTGAATGATATACGTCAGAATCTGAACTCGATCGGCCGTGTCAAAATCCCCGGTTTGTAGGGACTCAATGGCTGAAAATCCTGCTTCCTTGAGTACGATTCCATCTAACTCCGTAACAGCGCGAAGAAATACTGGGTTCTGCAATAGTTCTATGCCCATATTTTTGTATTGCGCTCCGTGCCCAGAGAATATCATGCAAATGGGAGCCTTGGCGGAGGAGCCTAGCACCCTTCGTTGGACGGTATTTGGATTGTCGCGTTGAGGAACAGCAGCGAAGTCATCTAGAGCACTTATTGCTTCCTCTCGAGTCTCGACTATGAATGCTGCTCTATAGTCATGATGACTGCGATGCTGGGCCAGCGTGTTGGCAATATCCGCCAAACCGTGAACTATGCCCTCGGCAGAGCTCAACCACTGTGCCAATTGTTTAGCCTGCTCGATTAGTCGTTTTTGCTGTGGCGAAGATAACATAAGTATGACTGGGCCTGATGGTTTCTCAGCGCCAATGCCATTCACCGAAACCGGGGCCTCCTGAATGAGAGCGTGTGATACGGTTCCACCATAGCCATAGCAGCATACAGCTGCTCTCTTGGGACCATCTGATTTTGGCCATGGCATAGTATCGCGTACAACATGTAAGGCTGATTTGTCCCAATCAACTCGGCTATTCAGCTTGTTCAACCGAGCTTGTGGTGCGAGCTGACCCTTGTTCACTGCAAGTACAGCCTTAACAAGGCCTATGGCTCCAGCTGCTGCCTCTAGGTGTCCCACGTTTGGCTTAATAGAGCCAAGGTAGACTGGAGAATTAACTGCTCTTCCAGCGCCTTCGCCGTACAAAGCTGCGATGGCGGATACCTCGGTTGGGTCGCCCAAAGGTGTTGATGTGGCATGAGCCTCGACGTACGCAACAGATAGAGGGTTGATCCCGGCACGCTGAAGGGCCCATCTGCCAACAAGCTCCTGGGCTTTTGAATTTGGAGCCATGATGCCATTTGTCTTGCCATCCTGTGCGACGGCACTCCCTTTGAGGACAGAGAGTATCTTGTCGCCGTCGGCTATCGCTGAAGAGAGTTTCTTTAGAATGACAACGGCACCACCCTCTCCCCGCGCATATCCGTTGGCGGCATCGTCGAACGACCGGCAGATGCCCTCAGGGGATAGGGCGCCTGCTTTGCCCAGCATACGCGTCAATGCAGGAGCTAGGAGGACGTTGACACCACCAACAATGGCTACCTCTGACTCTCCATTTAGAATAGCCTGGTACCCTAAATGAACTGCCACAAGAGATGAAGCGCAGGCAGCATCAACTGCAGCCGATGGACCCATCAGATCTAAGTGGTAAGAAATGCGATTAGGAATCCCATGGGCGGCAGTTCCGATACCCATCCAAGCCTCGATGTTGGGAATGTCTTCCAAAAGAAGGCGGGAATAATCGTCTGAGTCGCAACCCATATATACGGCAGTATCAGAACCAGATAGGCTTTTGGGGTCAATGCCGGCATTCTCAAGAGCCTCCCAGGCCAGCTCTAGCCCCAGCCTTTGATGAGGATCCATCTGTTCCGCCTCCTTGGGTGAGATACCGAAGAAAGAGGCATCGAAGTTCTCTAGGTCCTCGATAAAATATCCTTTTGATACGGTCTGCTCTAGCTGCTTCTTATTTCGCGAGTCCCGTCTTAGCCACGGCTCCCATCGATGCTGGGGTACCTCACCAGAGGCGTCCTTTTTGTCCAGGAGGAGCTGCCACAGCTTCTCGGGTGTGTTGACTCCACCAGCAGTTCGACATGACATGCCTATTATAGCAACGTCCGTAGAAGAGTCTTCAGCTCCGACTTTCTCCACGGCACGATTTCTTCGGTTTGTATTGAAGTGTTTGTCCGAGAAACCGTTCACGCTGATATCAGCGCGCGAGGAGCTATGTGCAACCATGATGAGTTCGAAGAGGCCTGAACTGGGGATGATTGGGAAATTATAATGTCGAGTCAACTCATTAAAAAGTCCTGAAGAGGTAGTGTCTTTTCTCAGCTCCATCTCATCTTGTCGTGGCCTTTGAGAGCCTTTATAGTAAATTTTGAACGTTGCAAAATGGTAATATCATATCCATGAGCCTCTCTGAGTGGAAAAGCGGAATTCATGAGCACAACCAGTTGCACTTCTCAGCGTAATCAGGTAAGACATAGCGTGATCAGGCGAAAAACGTCCCACACGATACCGGCTCTTGCCAAAATGGCTCACCTGTGGTGACTCTGTCACGGTTAATCGCGTCGGCATTACTGCCTACACGAGCCCTGCGATCGATGGACAAACTGGTGTGCTGAACGCTCCTTGATTTCTAACACACGTCCGATTAGGGTCTTAATCACCGATTCGCCGAAGCAGTAGCAAGATCGTCTATAGGCGCGCCGTGATTACGCGGCCACGTCTCAAGATATTTCGAGGTCCTAAGTCCTAGATGTGAAGATGGCCTCATGCTCACCAACATCGTTTCTGCAGGGTTGCTGATCTCAATGCGGCACAGCGGCCGCATGTGTAGAAATGTATCGCTCTAATCAAAATAGCAAGAAGTGAGAAATTCGAGGCGGCTTATCTACATATGGGTAGGTTCCCGGGACGGCCCGTCAACTGGATGATAGTCAACCGTCAAGGGTTGTTGTAGTCATCATCAAATTTAGTGAGACGCTAACAACAAAGGAGTAATTCCCATTATTGAGCCTGCTCCTCGTAGTAGTCTCGGCCATGGTTGGTGAAATCCAGATCGGCAGTGGTACGAGGATTCAAACCTCGCACGTCCGAGGCTGGTGGTCCGCTCATGAAGGTCATGAACAGATACAAAGGATGCAGCAATAAGTTACATGTCTACCAAACTGAAGTTGGTGAATTGACGCCATTTGCTACTTTTATTCCTTGATCGATGTGGGGGAAGTGGCTGACAAACCCACAGACACCCATGCGTCTCCTGCATCCATGTCATACTGTAGGGCTTCGCCTTCGGATCGTCTTAACTTGGACGTTCCTGCTAGGTGCAGTAGATATACAACACCAGGCAAAAAAGCATACCTAGGTAGCTACTGTCTTTCGGGACAATATGATAACATTACCTCGGTCACTCGGTTAAGGAGAAATAATAACAAATCAATCCCCACTATTAAACATGTTCTTAAGCATTTGGAATGGTCGTTGTAGTACCTAGTTACTAGGTAGGTAACATGATAAGGCGACTGTGGTGCTTGGCCGGATGTTGGTATTCTCAAAAGCCGTCTTGGCAATTAAAACCGGGAGACCAGGGTTTGATAATTCCGAAAGGGGAACTGAACCGACCGCGGCCTGTGGATTTTGTTAGAACTGTATCTACTTGGGGAAATAATTCGCAGCTACTTTGTAAGCTGTAGGTAGGTAGTTGAGCGATCTACTACTACTGTACGGTACTTTCCTACCCCCCTGTAAGAAGGGTACATAGTAGAGCAAGGTTGAGGACAAGGCAACGCACGAGCCAGAAAATAGTGTAAGCACCGTACCTTGAGACGAGATACTTCCTCGGCTGTAGATCGCTGGGTTAGCGTGCCAAGAATACCTGGTAGAGTTGACATTTAGATAAGCGTTTGCAACCCATGCAAGTGCTTCCATACCTAGGTACTTAGGTAGTACTGCTATACGGAGTATATAACGATAATTACTGTTTAGCTAGCCACTACCTTGGCAATTCATAGTCTTAAAGAATCCCACACTCGCAGCTATATCATACGGCAGTCAACATGACCGCCTTAAAATCCTGCACGGTCATACAACACGGGGACGATATCCGCAGAGGTGGGACGAAATGATGATATCTCGTGAGACTGATGCACTGCCAGATGTCTCGACCGAGAAAATAATACCTCGCCTGATGGAATAGGCACATGGGTACTGAGTGCGTCATTTGTTTCAAATTCACATACATCATAGACGATGCTAATACACTATCGTCAGATAGTTCACCGCCTCCCAATATCTCTCTCGCGGGTGCCGGCACTGTAATGCATGAGCCTCCCTTGACCAGGACTTTATACCTAGGGTTGGCAATTTTGGGCCTATGGGCTTTTCAAAACTTGCTTGGCCTTTTTCAAAAAGCCCATGGGCCCAAAATTGCTAACCCTATTTGTGAATAATGTCGGGGGGTTGACATGTTAAACGGAACGCAAAAACGGCCTTGGGGGCTGAAAGGAAACGAGATCAGTTGACAAGGTGCAGCGGGCCATACAAGCTATCTAAGCGAGGTAAACTTAGTAGATGATAATTATGACATCCCTTCTCGAGCTTAACAGCTACTCCTTGTAGCTTCTAGGGGCGATTCGATTTGATATCCCCATTGTCGAATTCTACACTACCAAGTACAATAAATTACTCAAGCTAAAATCTACCCAAATTCTCTCCTTGAGAAGCAGTTCACAGCAGATGACTAAGTTCCTAGTAGTAATCAACCTGACATGCATATATGCCGTAGGACATACGCACGACCTCATGTGAGCCTTAGCACGGTGCGGGGCAAAGGCCGAATAAATACGGGCGTCCGATGACTCCGGTCTAAGCATGAATTCGACAGTTAGAATGATAAGTTCTGACTTCCATGCCGATGATCCGATGTTTATCCCGGCTCAACACTTCCAACCCGAATGTTGCAAGATGGATGACGGCCCGAATTTCCCTCAAAGCCTATGATTCGCTACTATACCAATCACCCAGTACAATGCAGGTCATATATCCACCCTTTTCAGTATGTCTATCACACCTAAGCGACTAACATGAACTCCGAAGAGTTTCATCAATGGCTGGCGGTGGACGGCCGTCACCCGACGGCCGACGGCCGACGGCTGACGGCTTCCTAGTATACCGGACTCATAATCATGCTTGGAAGATGTTGCTATCTAGTTTAGTTACACTAATACACAGCCGCATACGAACTAGGTAAAAGTTCGCTCTCCTAAAGTACATACTTGTTGAGCTTCGAGGAACACTTTTGCAACGTTTATCCTGTGATATGCCACAACATAGCCGACCAATGCTTTTATTTATCGCTAGGTGAAAGTCTAAGTTTATCCCATATTGACTTCTAAAATCTTCCATAATCTCCCCAATCCAATTGAAGCGTACTATTAGTGCCGCACAGCATGTCGCTCATAGTGAAAATGCTACTTATATCCTCCACTTGCTTCCCCTTCCAGGCCTCCACCATCTGAATTGTATTATCTTCGGCCTCTATCGAGTTGTTTTGTTGCTGGCACTGGGTAGCCGAATACTCAATTCTGGCAATTAGGAACGTTAGAGCTCGTGCGCCCACCTCGGCCGGTTTGCTAAGTTCCGCGAGAACTTGTAAGCGATCTACAGCACCTTTGGCCGCCTGCATGCACACGTGACGAGACAGGTGAGCCATGACGGTTGAGAGAGGATGTAGTGTTCCTGTGGTCAGGGAGACGTCCATAGTGTCACCCGGAAAATTGCTCTCCGCACATCTGAAAACCCGGAATCAGTTATTGCCGTCCAAAGCATTATTGCGAGGAGTTCGTAAGTTCCCTAGGCACTATATTGGCCCGAAAGGAAAACCCCATACCCCAAAGGCTACCAAGAAAAGGAGAAAATGAAGCCGAGAATTGCTTACAGCCAGAGTAAAGGCACCGCGGCCTCAAAGGTTGGAATGACCATACCCGGGTAGCGATTATGCGATCCTCCCATCATATCATGCAGCGTGGAGCCGCATTCAAGCACTTTCAACGCAGCAGATGCCAATACTTTCTTATGTGAGGAGAGCAGGACTTGTTTGTATCCTGGAAGTAGCTCGATCTGGCTGGGGTTCTGTAAGAGTACGGCTCTAAAATTATAACAGATAGAGTCGAAGATGGCCATATGGAGAATTTGTCGCTGCAAGCAAAGTTTCGGTAGTCGGCTATCCCACTGCGTATCTGGCTCAAGGGAGAATACCGGCGGCAGGTCAGGGAGGAACTCGGCGATGAATTTATCATACCTCTCCTGTGCTTCCAGAACGTCATATTCGGGTCCTGTCGTTAGACTTTGTCGTTTCCAGAAGTGCACAAGTTTAACCTGCAGAATACGTTCCGCAAATACGTCAGGTGCGTCCGCCGAATTTTCAGCCTCCGGTACAAGATGCATTTGGGGCATATTTCCAGCTTTCAAATAGTGGGGGAAAAGAGATACTGACACAGTCGAGGTCAGTCATCTCTACCTTGGTAGTATTTCGCCAGCGTTTCGAGATTATACTAAACCGCTAATACATGGCAGGAGTCCCGGTCCTCGTAAGATGACAAAAAAGGGAGATAACGACCCCTGGTAGAAGAAATACCAAAGAAAAAAGGACACATACTGTGATCCATCCTGAATGACAGGACGCTAGCGACAAGAACGATTAGTCGGCGTCCTAAGAACCATTTCGCGGGACTTACCTGTCTAACACGTAGAGGCTACAGAAGGTTCTGCGACCCATCTCCTTGTCGAACTGGTCTGTAGGATTGTCCCAGAGTGAAGTCTCCAGATGCAACCCAATTCTTTGCGCTACACGGGCACCGCTGCTGAGTGAGGCCCAGAAATTATTCATCTGGCCCTGGAAGAGAAACCCGAGCCCGGCAAAGGCTAGATGTTGGACTCGGATTAATGAGCCTCGTTCGTCCAGTTGCGAGCATATCGACTCAAGAACATCGGCAACAGACGTGCATGCTTCTCGAATGCCCGCTAGTGATACGCCCTTGATACTGTTCAACCTATAGGATTGGGAAGGGAGGAACTGTGAGGTATACCAACAGACTCTAAGAAAAAGCACCACAAACTCAATGTCGTTGACACTGTATTCTCTGCTCACATCCCACCATTTCTGATAATGAGCGAGAAGCCAAGGAGTATATACCAATTGATCAATCCTGTGCCGGAAGCAAGAGTCAGCACCACATTGATTATATGCACGATACAATGAACAAGGAGCCATACCAGTTCACCTCGGCAACGAAGTACTGTAGTAGACTATCTAGGATGGGGCGACTTGGGATATTTCCCAAGGCGTTTTGAATATTCGGGATGACCTCAGCTGGCAAAGATATATCTCTCCCTTCAGTTGAGATGCCTAACTGTAAGTCACATGTCGTTACTGAACGTTCAATTGGCAGTTGTCTCCTCTGTTGTGGGTATTGCGAAAGACAGGTGAAGTCCGCGGGTGGGCGAGGATGCGTCAAGTTTCCTTTGATAGGCGCTTGAAGGACACAAATCCACAATAGATAGCAAATGTTATCCGAAAACGTACCTTCTGTACTAGAGCGAGAGTGTTGGATTTGCTTCCCTCGCAGTACCCGAAAAGTCCTGCCACCGACGATAATTCCGTCGCCTCTAATGGGAATGGAGTGGAAGTGAGGCTAACAGACGTGGACAGAGCCGAAGGGGGTTGGGACGTCAGACAATTAAGCCCATCGCGTGAGTTAATGGCACCTCGACGTCCTGGTGATAATGTAGCCTGAGATGGGTAATAAGCGCATAGCTCCGGCCGTCTACGTCGGGTGCAATGGTCGCAGGGATATCGTCGATTACACTGAACTCGGCAAAGGGTGTCAACGGGGTATCAAAATGGGCTTGCAAGCCTACTCTACCTTCTGCTTCTTCGTATAGCACGGTATACAAGACGAGATTTCTCGTTTCCGCTTGCTAGTCTCCATTGTAGATTTAGAAGACATGAAAAAGCTGGCTGATGATTCGTTTTCTTGACAATGCTACCACACTTTAATTGATTCTTTTAGACACAAATTATGCATCGGGGCGAACGGCATATGGGCGAAGGGCTTATCTCTGAAGCTTGCATAAACATAAACTCAAGGCCGCGCCCGTGCAGTACTGATTGAGGATAGCTACCAAGATATATAGACATACATGTCAATACATAACAGTGAACTAAAGTAAATCAGATTTAATAAACAGCAAGTACTAAGGAAAACAATGGAGTGAGAAAGCTACCTGCGTCGCCTGGCGATAGCTTAGCTAAGTTAAAAAGGTAAGAAAACTGTTGGATGCTAGTGTCCATTGGGAAGGCCCTTGCTCTATGCTGTATATCATTTGGGGGCTCAAACTCTCTTCCCACCTTACAAATCAAGTATACTGCTATCAGATCACTGCCAATTACCGAAATGCCGTAGGAATACTAATCACTTGTTTTGTTAAACGCTCCCGATCGGGATCTACTATTCAATCATCAAAGAACAAATCTGAGTAAATTTGACAAGAAAGATCGGGGGTGAAACCGAAACGAGCAGATCCTCTTCCAGAAACTAGTAGCCACCACAGTAACAATCAAAATATATGTATCTTTGTGCCATTGCTGACGCCGGTGTGTGGCTTTCTCGTATAACTTGCTCATGTAGCAGCAGCTTCGGTGGATGGCCAAAGCTTAGACGGCACCTGCAGCTAGGTCCGAGTTATTACCTGATATGTGCTTGTCGATACCTTGCTTACCAACTGCATAATTTGACGACTCGGTGACGTCCGGGAATGCATGGACGGCTAAGCCCGCCCAATGATCGTGATAAGTAATATCAAATCCATTTCAGATGACGTCAGGTATAGTTAAGTTCAAGATATAATACGAATGAGCTTACGCAACTTAGAGCCGCGGAACTTCCACCGGGGACAACAGTTTTGCGTCGGTTACAGGCAAGGTGAACTGTAAGGGTTTGAAGCATACGAGCTGCACGTCTTATCTTGTCAGATCTTTTACTGTAGGTATATCTTATCATTTGTGAATATAAGTATATTCGTCCACTAGATAAGGACTACAACCTTGGAAATTGCACAGTGTAACTGGTACTGCCCTGTATAGCTGTGTTCAACCATCTGCCTAGGGTCGAAGATTCTCTTAAACAATCACGAATCATAATTCGTGAAATGTCACTAAGTATCTGAACATGTGAGTGTAAGAAAGCAGGAATACTAAAAGATGATTCGCAGCTGGGAATCCAATTCGGTACTAACCTGGCTCGAAAACTACCTACCTAATCTTAGTAGGCTTTCTTAGACTAGGGTCCTAGTACGAAATACTTAGGTACACTCAGTCCGAATCGAAATGTCGCGCCCCACTCGGAATTTTACAGTGCATCGCACACGTTTTCTATGTTGCACTAACAATTGATTTTTATACCTTTTATAATTATTTTATAATAATAAATAATATAAGAAGTAAATATATATATATTAAAATAAAGCTTATTTTAAGGCGAATCTAACGAAGTAGATTTTATATTTATATATAAAAAAATCGCGGAATAATTTAAACGTATAGGCTGGTAAATGGTTTAGAGACCTACGCGTACGGGCTAGCAAATGGTCTGGAAACCTAGCCACGTAGACCGACCTACACAGACCTACCTACGAAGACCTACGCGTATGGGCTAGCAAGTAGTCTATACAGGTAGGTCTGTATAGCCAGGTCTTCAGACCACTTGCTAGTCTACTTGCCGG
>MU619922.1:0-40943 GCA_025201785.1 Xylaria longipes
TATAATTTTAAAGCTAAATATATAATTATAATTATTAATATTAATTTTTAATATTATTAATTTATTTAAACTTTAAGTTGTTTAAACGTTAAAAATTATTAAAAAAATAACCGCGTAGTTAATTTTTATTAAAAATTAAATTTTTAGTTATTAAAAAAGTTTTTTAAGGTTAATTTTAAATACTATTAATTAGCTTACGAAATTAAATTAAATATTAACATATTAATTAACTTTTATAAACGATAAAAACTAAAAGTTTTAAAAAATAAATAAAGTATTAAGTAAGCGTTAAAGGGGTAAAAAAAAGTGTTTATAAAATAAAAATAGTTTTATTATAAAAAATATAATTAATTTAATTATTTAAAAGGATGTATAAGATTTAGTATAGTTATAAACGTTAAGAAATTATAGTAGTAGTAAAATAAATATACTACGTTAGCAATGTTGTAAACAGTGCGGCAAAACCGGCTATAATATAAAAATTTATAATAAAAAAATAAAAACAAGTAATAAATTAAAATTTAATTAATTTTTAATAATAACTGCTTTAGTTATAAAGTTATTAATAATTAAACTTAATAAAATAATAAAAAGTACGCGATTTATTTATATATATAACTTGTTTATAAATTATATTATATATAAATTAATTTATTATTATTAATATTATTAATTATTATTAAAATTAATTTATTTATATATTTTTATATAAAATAATTAATTATTATTTTTAAAAAGTTATAAATAATTAAAAAAAGTTTATTTATATTAATTAAAAATATTTAATTTATAGTTTTTTATATATAATTATTATATTTTTATTTAATATTTATTATATATATATTTTAAAATATTAATTTTTAAATTTTATTATTAAACTTAATTTTTTTTAAATTTATAAATAATTTTATTTTATATTTAAAATTATTTTATTTTATTTTATAATTATAAAGTTATATTTTTTAAATTAATATATAGTTAATTTTATTTTATTTTATTTAAATTATTTTTTATTTAATTTAATTAAATTTAATATATAATTATTTTAATAAAGTTAAATTTATTAATATATATAAAATATTTAAATTAAATATTTTATAAATTATTAAACTTATTTTTTTATATATAAAATTTAATAAATAAAGTTTTATTATAATTATATTAATATTTAATTAAATTTAAAATAACTTTTTTTAAAATAATAAAATATTATATAAATTTAAATTAATAAAAAATTTTTTTTTTAATAATATAATATATATATATATATATTATAATTTTAAATAAAATAAATTAAAATATATATATTTTAATATAATTTAATATTTTTTATATTTAAATTTAATATATAGTTATTTTTAATAAATTATAAATAAAAATTAATAATTAAATTTTTTTTTTAATAAATATAATATTTTTATTTAGTTTTTTTTTAAATAGTTTTAAATAAAAATATAAATTAAATAATTAAAATTATAATTAAAATAATTATTATAAAAATATTATATTAATAAAAATAAATTAAATTAAAATTAATAAAATTAAATTTTAATTTATATTTTAAAAAAGTTTAATTATATTAAAAATAATAAAAGTTTTTTATTTATTATAATTATTTAATTATTAAAAAAATAAATAAAAAAATTGTTTTTATAAAAAAATTTATATTTATAATATATAAAATAAAAGTTTATAATTTATTATTTTATAAAATTAATATAAATATTATTAATAAAAGTTATAAAAATTAATTTTTTTATATAATTATTATTTATTAATATTTTATATTTAATTATTTATAATAATAAAAATAATAAAAATAAATATAATTAATAGTTTTAATAATAATAAATTAATTTATATATATAAATAAAATATAAATAATTAAATTATAGTTAATATTATAATATATTTATATATATATTTAAATATAAATTATTTAAATAACTTATAAATAAAAGTTAAAAGTTTTAAAATAATTTTTTTTTGTTTATAATTAATATATAAATTTAAAATTTATTATATAAAATTATAAATAAATCTTTTTAATATTAATAATATTTTAATAATTAATTTTAAAAAATTTAATTATAAAAAAAGTTTTAAACTATAAAAAAGTTTATAATTTAAATAATTTTTATTAATTAAAAAACGTTTTTAATTAAAAATATTTTTAAATTATAAAATATTTTTATATTAAAAAAAATATTTATTTTATTTATAAATTTATTTTAATTAAATTTAAATAAGCTTTAATTTATTTATAATTATATTTAAAACTATATATTATTTTAAAAAATATTTATTTATTTAATATTTATAATTTATAATTAATTTTTATTATTAAATTTATTAAATTTATATTATTATATTTTAATATTTTTTTAATAAATAAATTTAATATATAAATAAAAATAGTTTTTTTATAATAGTTTTTTTAATTAATTAATAAATTTCTTTTTATTAATTTTATTTATTATTATAATATTTTTAAATATATAAAAGTTTATTTAATTTATAAATAATTAATTATATATTATAAGTTTTTTTTAAATTTATAATAATAATATTAAATAATAAAAAAATTATATATAAAAAAGTTTTATTAATAAATATAATATTATAAAATAATAAAAATTAAATTTAAAATATAATTATTATAATAATTATAATTTAGTTTTTATATAAATAATATATTAAAATAAATAAAATATTTTTTATATAAAAAATATTTATATATTTAAAATAATCTTTTTAATAAAAATATTAAAAATATAAATAAAATATTTTAATAATTAATTAAATAATAAATATAATAATATTTAATTTAAATTTATAAAATAAATTTTAAATAAAATAAATAAATAAAATAAAGTTTATTTATTAAATATTTTTATTATTATTTTTATAATTAAGTTTAATTAATTATTATATAATTTATAAATTATATATAAATATTTAAAATAAAATTTAAGCTTTTAATATATTATTTATATAAAAAATTAAAAAACTTTTATAGCTTTTTTATTATTATTATAAATAATTTTATAAGCTTATTAAATAATTTAATATAATTAAAAATATTTAAAAGCTAATTAAAAATATTTTAATATAAAATATATATAATAATAATAATATTAATAAATATAAAAAAAGCTATTAATATAATAATAAATAACTTATTTATTAATATATTTATTAAACATTAAATAATTTATATATAATATATTTATTAATGTTTTTTAAAAACATATTTTTAAAAATAAAAATAAACTTATAAATTAATATAAAATAATTAATAAATTTAATAAACTTATATTATAATTAATGAAAAATAAAAAAATAAATAAAAAGCTTTTTTTATAATAAAATAATTAAAAGTTTTTAAAAAATATAATTATTTATTATAATTTTAATAAAATTTTATAAAACGTTTTAAATAAAATAAACATATTTATTATTATAATATAAGTTGAAAAAATAATAGTTATAAAAGTTTAATAAACTTTTATAATAAAAGTTTTATAAATAAAATATAATAAAAAAATATTTATAAAAACTAATAAATTAAAACTAATAATAATAAAATATAAATTTATTATAATAATTATAATAATTAATATAATATTTTTAAAAATAAAAACTATTATAATAAAAAAATTATATAATAAAAATATAATAATTATTTTTAATAAAAAGCTTTTTAAAAAAATTAATAAAAATAATTAAGTTATAACTATTTTTAAAATAAATATTAAACTATAATATAAAAAAATTGTTATAATATTTAAATTTTTTTTTAATATATTTAAAAAAATCCACGTTAATAAAGCTTTTAAAGTTATTTTAATAGCTATTTATTTAAAAATCTTTATATATAAATATATATATTTAAAAGACTTTAAATTTTATTATAATTTTATTTTATTTTATATAAATATATTATAAATAATTTAAAAGTTTTATAATAATAAATTATTATAAAAAATATAATTATTTAATTATAAATTATTTATATTTAAAATAAAAATTTAATAATATTTTAATTATTATAAATATAATTATATTATTATTTATTATTTTAAAAACAGCTTTTTATAATTATTATAAAGTTTATAAATATTTAAAAAATATATATATATTTTAATAAAATAAAAAAACTCGTTTTAAATATATTAATTATAATAAATGTTATAAAATATAAAAAAGCATTTATTTAAAAAGTTTAAAAAAAATATATTAAAATAATATATATTATTTATTTATAAAGGTTTTAAAATAATAATAAAGCTATTATAATTATTAAATATATTATTATTATATTAATTTTAAAAATAAAAATAATTATTTTTAAATAAACTATATAATTTAAATATTATTATTAAATAATTTATTATTTTAATAATAATAATAATTATATATTTAAATAATAAAAAAAGATTTAATTTAATAATAATTTAAAAAATTAAAGTTAATAAAATTAAAACTTTATATTATTTTAAAAATAATTATTATATAATTTAAAAAAAAATAAAACTATATTATATATTAATAAATAAATAATATTAAAAACTATAATTAAAAAATATAAAAAGAATTTAATAAATATATAAAAAAATATTAATAAAAATATAGTTATAATTGAATTTATATATTTATTAAGCTTTATTAGTTTAATATAAATAAGTTTTATTTAAAAGTTTTTTTAAAAGTTTTTTTAATAAATATTTATTTATAAAACTTTTAAATTTATATTATTTAATATAAAATATTAAAAAATATTTTTTTCATAATAATAAAAACTTTTAATATTTATAATATATTAAAATATATTATTAATAATTTTAATTAAAAAGATTATTAAAATAATAAAAAATAATAAAAACTTTTTTATAAATTTTATATAAATTTTAAAAAGTTTAATAATTATTTATTAAAATAATTTTAAAAAAATAAATCTTTTTAAATATTTAAAATATTAATTAATTTAAAAGATTTAATAAAAAGTTATTTATATAAAATAAAAAAATTAAAACTAGTTAAAAATAAATAAAATAAAAATAAAAATAAAGAAAATAAAGTTAATTATTTTAAAAAATATATTAATTAATAAAAAAAAGTTTAATAAAAATATTTAATATTTTAAAAAAATAATTTATAATAATAATAAAAACTTTTATTTAATAAAGAATTATTATTTTAAAAAGTTATAAAGTTTTTTAACTATATTTAAAAATTATTTAAATAAAATTAAAAACTAAATATATTTATTATATTTTTTAAAATAATTATATAAAATTTATATAAAAAATAATAATAAAAATTAATAAAAAGTTTAAAAATAAAATATAAAAAGTTTTATAAATTAATTAATATAAAATAATATTTAAAATTTAAAAAATTTAAAAAATCTTTAAAGTTTAATAAAATAAATAAAATTATTAAAGAAAATATTAAATATTATTTTAAAAAGTTTTTAAAATATTATTATAAGTTTAATAATAGGTATAAACTATTAAAATAAAATAATAAAATTTATAATATCTTTTTTTAACGTTTTTAATAAATTTAAATAATTTATTATAATAATTAATAAAATATAATAATTATAAAATATTTAAAATATAATATATAATTATAATTATTTAACTTAATATATTTTTTAATATTTTTTAATTTTAATATTTAATAATATAAGTTAATAAATTAATTATTTAAATATTTTATAATTTATAATTTAAAAATAATATTAACTTTAAAATTATTAATAATATAATTTATATAAATAATATTTTTAATTAAAAAGTTATTTAATATTTAAAATAAAATTATTTAAATAAATAATTAAATAATAAATATAATAAATATAATAAAATAATAATTTTTATTATTAAATTTAAATTATTAAAAATATTATATTTAAAAATTATTTAATTAAAAAATAAAAAATTATTTTAAATAATTATATATTATAATTTAATATAATAATTAATAAATAATTTAATTTATTATATAAAAAGTTAATTTTATAAATAAAACTTTATTATATAAATATTTAAAGTTATTAATTATAATAAAATATTAAAAAAATTAATTTATAAATATTTTATATATTAAATAATAATATAATTATTTATAAAATAATAAAAAGTTTTAATTAAAATAAATAAAATTATTTTTATAAAAATTTAAAAAGTTAAAACTATTAAAATTTAAACGTTTAAAATTTTTATTTTTATTAAATAAATTAAATTATTTAAAATTATATATTTTTAAATATTATTAAAATATAAAATAATTATTTATATTTTTTAAACTTTATAATAAATAAAATTAATTTTATTATTTTTAATATTTATTTTTTAAAAGAAATAATTTTTATAAACTTTTAAAAAAAGATATTAAATTTAAAAAATTAAAATAATAATTTATTTAAATATATATTATTTATTTATATTTATTTTATATTAAATAAATTAAATTAAATACTATAATTAAATATATTTTTTAATTAATTAATATAATTAAAATCTTTTTTATTTTAAATATAATAAAACTTAAGTTTTTAAAACTTTTTATTTAATAAAATCTTGTTTTTATTATTATTTATTTATTATTATTAAATATTTATTAAATATATATAATATTATAACTAATAATTAAAATAATAATTAAAATAATAATTTAATACTTTTTAAGTTTTTAACAGCTATAAAAGCTTAGTTATAGCTAGCAGCTTTAATAGTAGTTAATTAACTTATATATATAAATATAATATATATAACTAAGTTATAGCTTATATTATAGCTTATTTATATATATATTTAAATATAAATTATTTAAATAAGTTATTATTAAAAATTAAAAGCTTTAAAGCTAGTTTTTTTATTAGTTTATAATTAATATATAAATTTAAAGTTTATTATATAAAATTACGAATATATTTTTATAATAATTATAAGCTTTTTTAAACGTTGTTAATAATTAATTTATTATATTTATTTTTTATTAAATAATTTTTATTAATAATATAAAATATTTAAAGCTAATTTATTTATATATTTTTATATAAAATAATTAATTATAGTTTTTAAAAGCTTGTAAGTAATTTTATAAAAGTTTATATAATAATCATTTTATATAGTTATTTTTATTTTTTATTTTAAAGCTTTTATAGTTTTTTATTTATAATTAATTTTTTAATTAGTTTATTGATTTTTTTAAATATATTTTATAGTATATTTTTTTTATAAATTATATATATTTTAAACTTATAAATATATTTTTTAAATTTTATAAATAATTTAACTCATTTATTATTTAAAAAATAAAATAAACTAAAATAAAATAAAAAAATTAAAAATTAAAAAAATAGGTTATATATATTGCTAGTAAAACTAGTAATATATATAAACTATTAATTATATATAACAGCTATTGCTAAATAACTACTCCGCGGAGCAGGGTAAACATTAATAATAACAGCTTATTAAAATAAACCCTTTAAAGGTTTTTATTATTAACTTTATTTTTATAGCTTTATAATTATTTTTATTTTTAATTTATTATTTTTATTTTTATATTTAAAAATATAAAATATTTATATTTATATTAAAAATTATTTTATTTTAATTTAAAGTTATACTTTTTTAATAATTTAATTATAAGCTAAGTTTATTGTTTAATATATTTAAATTTTGATTTAAACAGCTGTTTAAAACATTAAAAATAACTTTATAAACTAATTTATAGCTAAAATTATTTTAATCCGTTAAAATTATATAAATAAAATTACTTAGCTTTAAATTATTTTAAATAATTATATTACTGCTGTTTTTATATAAAGCTTTATTTTATTTTATTTTATTTTCTTTTTTAGCTTAGTTAAATTTAATATATAGTTATTTTTATTAAAAAGTAAATTATATATTAATAATAATATAATTAGTTTAAATAAAACTAAGTTTATTTATATATATAAAAAGTTTAAATAAAAAGTTTAATAAATTATAAAATTTATTTTTATATATATAAAACTTAATAAATAAAGTTTTATTATAATTATATTAATATTTAATTAAATTTATAATAATTTTAATAAAGTTATAAAAATATTATATAAATTTAAATTAATAAAAATAAAAATTAATAATATTATATATAACATAGTTTATATACAAGCGGATTATATAAGCAAGCGGATTAAAATTTTACTATATAAAAAAAATCCGTACATACCCTACTAAATATTATAAATAAAATAAGTATAAAATTAAAAAAATACCGTTAAATAGCCCTTTTTATAAAAAATCTATATCTAGTTTTAGATTTTTAATCAAACGTTTATTAATTAAGTTATTATATAAAATATACCTTGTATAAAAAATACCTTTATAATTTTATATATAAGGGTATAACTTTACTATATTTAATATAAAAAATAAAAAGAAATTAGATTTATATCTTTTAAATAATTAAAACCTAAAAAATTAAACCTAGTTATTTTTACAATTTTTTTAAAATTATTTTTTAAGGGTTAAAAAAAAAGGTATATAAATATTTTATTTTATATTTTATACCTTAGTTAAAAAAATAAAAGAAATTCGGACAAATCTCGGACTTTTTTTTTTATAGCTATAAATAAATAAATATATTAAATATATTTCTTTTTATTTTTATACTATTTTTTAATATATATTAATAATCTTTATAAATAATAAACAAAAGTATATTTTTATAATTTTTTACTTAAAGTTTATTTTTTAAATAACTTTACTAATAAACATCCAATTAAAGATTTAAGACTAGATATAAGTTTTTTATAAAAAAAGCTATTTAACAGTATTTTCTTTAATTTTATACTTATTTTATTTATAGTACTTAGTAAGGTACGCACGGACTTTTTTTATATAATAAAATTTTAATCCGCTCGCTTATATAATCTGCTCGCATATAAACCACGTTATATTTTTTATAATTTTGAAAAAAATAACTAAAATATAAATACTTTAATATTATTTAATATTTTTAATATTTAAAATTTATACGCGGTTATTTTTAATAAGTTATAAACTAAAATTAATAATTATAAAATATTTTTTAATAAATATAATATTTTTATAAGCTTTTTATTTTATTTTAAAAATAGTTTTAAGTAAAAATATAAGCTAAATAATTAAAATTATAGCTAAATTAATTATTTTAAAAATATTATACTTATAAACTTAAATAAAATTAAAATTAATAATATTATATTAATTAAATTAGCTTTTAAAAAGTTTATAAATATTAACTTAATTAATTATTTTAATATTATATTTTTTAAATATTAAAAAATTAAATAATATTTAATTTTATATATATAAAAAAATAAAAACGTTATAATAACTATTATTATAAAAAATATAGTTTTATTATATATAAAATAAAAGTTTATAATTTATTGTTTTATAAAAATTATATATAATTTAAAAATAATAAATATAATAATTAAAGATTTTATATAATAATAGTTTATTAATATTTTATATTTAATTTTTTATAGTAAAAAAAACTAAAGAAGTAGTTATAGCTAGTAGGTTTAATAATAAATAATTAGCTTATATATATAAATATAATATATATAACTAAGTTATAGCTAATATTATAGCTTACTTATATATATACTTAAATATAAATTACTTAAATAGCTTATTGTTAAAGATTAAAGCCTATAAAGCTACTTTTTTTTTCCAGCTTATAATTAATATATAAATTTAAAATTTACTGTATAAAATCGCGAATGCACCTTTGTAACAGCTAGCTAGCCTATGATTTAAACCTAGTTATTTTTTTTTTTTTAAAAACAAATCTCCGGAGGTAACACGACCTTTATCCACATTTTAGTCCGATTAACAGTAATTTAATCTCGATCACTTTCAGCTCTACTCCACTTTAACGGCGCCGAGTTTATACGGTCCAGCCACTTACCCGATACCAACCTTTAGAAGAAGGGGAACAGGATTTCGCCCGCCTCACCGGTCGTTAGCAACGAGTTAGGTCCCAAGACCTTATTCGGCCCATACGTAAAAACAAACCCCCATGATCCTCGCCGGGCTTGCATAGGTCTCCGACATTCAGCTCGCCTCTTCGCATTCAACAGCCGCGTTATCCCGAAAGATGTCTGAGAGGTGAGCCAAAAGAACAACAAGAAGTTGAAGGGGAGCGTGTCCCCAAAAATTATATATAGGATGCTTGGGATCCATGGACTCAAATAATCACCAGCACCAAGTCCACCTCATCCATACGTATCTTTTACAATCCCACACGCACTCCAAGCCCACCTAAATCCCGAAAGCAACAATGGGGCCACAAGCTGAGAAAAGCATTCACGTCGAGTTCACTCAAGATCAGGTTGAGCACTTCAACACCAGTAACTCTAAGCTTTGTTTCTCTGCTGGTATGACAGAGAATCAATCGTTCAACTTGATCGCCCAAGCCCAGGGTAAGCTCTTTCCCCTTTAGTCCATAACAGATTTGCTAATGAACATCCTAGAAATCTCTGCCTTTGTCACCATCACTTGGAAAGACCAGTACATGATAGCGGGTACCAAGACGACTTTCCAGAGCGGCTGTAAGTGCATCATGGTTTGAATACTTCAAATGGCTAATTTGATTCTTAGCCAAAATTCTAATCAACACTGCGTCCGCGGAGATCCAGGAGAAGCAGACCTGGACACTCCCGAAAACTTGGGGGAATGGAACCGTTACAGAGGAAAATCTTGGCACTGGTAAATTCAAAATGGTGAATCATACCACGGGTAGGGCTTCGGCAGTGGTCTACAAGATTATCGACGGAAAACAGACGCCATTTTATATCAGCGCCATCCCCATTGAACCCAACGGTAGTGAGGTCATGTCTCCGAAGTCTACGGTTAGTCCCCTGGAGTCAATTGCTTCCCCCCTTACGCTGGTTCAGGACCTTATAGCTCCTGCATGATCCCGAAACATGAGCTGAACCCCTACTCTTTCTGGTAATTACTAACTCCAGTGTTTCAATAGGTCAGTCTCTGGTTTGAGAGCAACGCTGAGACGGGAACCATGGTTTCGAAGAACGCGTCGAGTGCCACCGTGTTCGATTACCGTGGCGTCACCGCAAAGACTGTTCACTATGATGGTGGCAAGTTTAAGGATGGGGGACTAAGCCACTGAATGTAGGATGCCTACAGGAAGTAATACTGTTCTAGCCAGCAATGGGAACTTTGACAGGAAGAGATGCTTCTACGTGCCCCCACATCTATCCATATCATGCCAGTTTCAATAGGGTATCATCTCATCTTGAGCCTGGCCCACATCAAAGCAATTCATATCACACTCATTACAACAGACCATCACATTCGCTTTTACAGGGCAGCGAGATTTTGTACTGCAACTGTTGTCCGCTCATTCACTCCTTCGGCCGCAAGCTGCAACCATCAGCACCATTACCCTTCAAGCTAGCTTTATATCCTAGTTAAAATACTTACGCTTATTATATTTGTCAGGAACCTTGTACTAGGCAATAGACTTTTGTTGTTGCACGAAGGACTCTAAAACGGTATCGTGACCAATCCCTAGCTATATACAAGTGGCCTCTTTGTTCCTAGTGTCTCGTGACAATATTAAACTTAACTTCAATCTAGTAAAATTAACCGTGTTATATGCTTATGAATTAAAATATAATATTATAATAAGAAAACAATCATATATTATATTATTATATTAAACATAAATGGTAAGTTTTTTTCATCTATGGGGGTTATTCCAGGCAGCCACCTTGAGGATACGACTGGCTCGCGTTCACACAATGGTATACAAGTTTCCCAGGCCTTGTTAGACAGCCTGCCCCAAAAAGGCTGCGGGGTATTTTTCCTCGACGAGGCATATCAGATCTTGTCGAGTTCTTCATCAGGAGGTTCTCAAATTCTCGACTTCTCCTTGATGAAGTCGAAAACTACACTGGGAAGATCGTCTTTATCTTTACTGGATATCGCAAGCAGATGGAGGCATTCTTTACTCACAGCCCAGGGATACCAAGTCGAATTCCGATTCGTTTGGACTTTCGGGACTACGAGGATAACGAGCTGCTTCAGATTATGCATCATGAACTGGAAATGAAATTCAATGGTCGTATGAAGGTCGAAGGTTGCGCTGGGGGTCTTTATATGAGGATAGCATCACGTCGCATCGGCTACCGTCGCGGTCGCGGAGGTTTTGCCAATGCACGGGAGGTCCATAATGTTGTTGACATGATAAGACGAAGACAAACCGACAGGTTACACAAGCGAAGACAACAAGGTGACACCCCAGACGATTCATTACTGAAAAGTATCGACATTATAGGTCCTGGACCCAGTGGTGCAATAGCTTCCAATGAGGACTGGCAAAGACTGAATAACATGGTTGGGCTCAAGTCTGTGAAACAATCCATACAACTCTTTGTCGACCGTCTCCAGGAGAACTATGAACGAGAGCTGAATGAGCAGCCTCTGATCGAGTTTTCCCTCAACAAGGTCTTCATAGGAAACCATGGGACAGGCAAAATGACCGTAGCCAAACTGTACGGCAAGATCCTGAAGGCACTAGGGCTCCTTAGCAATGGCGAAGTGATTATTAAGAACCCTGCCGACTTTATTGGCAGCGCACTGGGACAATCAGAGAAAAATACTAAGGCAATTTTGGAGGCGACAAGAGGAAAGGTTCTCATCATTGATGAAGCTTCATTGCTTGCTAGCGGAATGTCCACTGGAGGGGGAAGGAGTGACCCTTTCAAGACGGCTGTCGTCGACACAATCGTTGCCGAAGTGCAATCTATTTCTATGGAAGATAGGTGCGTACTGCTTCTTGGACATCAACAACAGATGGAGGACATGTTCCAGAAGGTCAACCCTGGTTTAGCGCGACTCTTCCCCATGGTCTCGGCATTTGTCTTCGAGGATTACGACGACTCGGCGCTTCGAAGTATCCTCGACCTCAAGCTCAAGCAACAAGGGTTCCGAGCGGGTGAAGCGGCGAAACAGGCTTGTATCTCCGTTCTCGGGCGTGCACGCGACAAACCCAATTTTGGCAATGCGGGCGAGATTGACGTTATTCTCGACCAAGCTAGAGAACGCCAACAGAAACGCTTATCCGAATCAATTGGATCGACCAAGAAAGATTTATTTGAACCACGGGATATCGATCCTGATTTTAACAGGTCAGAAGCTGCAACCAACATTCATATGCTCTTCAAAGGTGTTATCGGGTGCGAGGATGTTATTCAGCAACTGGGGAGATATCATCAAGAAGCTCAGAATATGAAGGGATTAGGCTTTTCAGACGCGGAAATTCGTTCACAAATCCCTTTCAGCCTCTTGTTTCGTGGGCCACCAGGTAAGACAGTCTCGTATGATGTGACGTATGATTTGGACTGACACGCTTCAGGTACTGGGAAGACTAGCACAGCGAAGAGAATGGGCAAAATTTATTACGACCTCGGGCTTCTCGCTGAAGCTAGAGTAATAGAGTGCCTCGCGACCGATCTCATTGGGCAATGTGTTGGCCAGACGGGACCCAAGGTCCGGAAGAAGTTCGATGAAGCGCTTGGCCGCGTGCTATTTGTTGATGAAGCATACAGGCTTGCAGAAGGCCACTTCGCAAAGGAAGCTATGGATGGGATCGTTGAGTGCTTGACGAAAGAGTGCTACCAAAACAAGATTTTAGTCATCTTGGCCGGTCACGACAATGACATCAAACGTCTAATGAACCAGAATCCCGGTTTTACTAGTCGATTCCCGGAAACAATCTTCTTTCATCATATGCTACCAAGGCACTGTCGTGATCTACTATTGCAGTGTCTCTCCATGAGCAAGCTTAACATGAGAGAGTTAGAAGCTTCACTTACCCTCGATGGCAAGCTGTTGAATCTCTTCGGTACATTGGCTCAGACAAAATCTTGGGGCAATGCACGGGATGTTCAGACTCTGGGAAAGAAAATCTCGAATACGATCAAAGCCAAAATACAAACCCCCACTAAAGTCGTCACTGAGGCTGTTGTGCTTGACGCTATTAACGAAATGATAGAAGAGCGAAGCAACAGGGGCACGGTGCCGAGCCCGACCCCTCAAAGTACCGTACTGCCCGTGCAAACACAATTCGACTACAAAGAACCACCCCGTACCGAAGTCTCTACTACAACCATCACAGAGACTACGGCGGAATGGGAAGAAGAGGAATATATATCACCGGAACGGAGTACCACAAACTCCTAGACTAAGAAAACTGCGCGCCGGGACGCTGGGTCCTGGACGAGGTTTGGCAGTAACTAGTGTACAGCGCGACAAAGATGCCGCAGACAACGCGAGCTAGCTGCTGCGCGTCAGAAAGCGGCCGAACTCGAATGACAGGCGCTCGCATGGGAGGAAGAGCTCAAGCGCTAGCACGACCGGGCTACTTGGCGCGAAGTCCTGCGAAAGCTGGAGCTCGTCCACGTCGAGCGCGACCGGACCGAGCGCGAATGTTTTGAGAGAGAAGAGCGCATGAAGAAATTGGAGAGGATGGGTCTGTGCCTGAGGATACCAGTGGATACCACAGGCTGGCGGCTACCGGTGTGCCGGGGATCTACGTATAGGTAATCAAGCGATGGCTCCTTATGCAGCGATTGTCGTCTTCGATTATGCAATCGAAAAGATGACAGTAATCCATGAATGTTATTAATGTTTGTCATAGCTTGCTTACTTTCAAATACCGTTCGCCGAGGTAGCCATATCGGGACAACCATCCATCCATCTCACCCAACTTCTTAAAAGTCTATAGCGTGCAATCCTACTAAATACCCTAGAGTGGTTAAGACAAGCTTTTGCAGCCGCAGTGCCAATGTTCTAGGCTTCTTGGTAAGGCTTGAACCTCACGATGTGGGCTCACGCACCCCACAAACTGATCGGTTTAATTTCTTGGCTCAGGTAAATAATGGAGGTCTTATTGAGACAAATCAGAGCAGAGCTGGGAGGTGCAGGGTGGCTGAGGAATACATAGTACATGAATTGGGAATACGACGGTCTGGGTATCATCCTGGGCAGGATCCTAGCCCTAAAGAGAAGGTGAGATAGCGGGAGATGGCGCCACGATAGATATGGAATCCAAGTTATGCGTTCCCCCCCGAATGGTATAGTTAGACGGTGTGATAGCTGGGGAGCTTCAGCGAATCCCCGCTCTGAATTGGGCATAGATAGATGATCCAAAGATACAGACGCCCGGTTCGCCCTGCATGCTGACGACATGACGCTGTTCAAGCGGTACTAATAACACTCACTTGTAAGTGTAAGGTACATGCATATATAAATGGCCTACCTCGGTCAGGTGTGTTCCCTATATCTCTTCTCTCGTCACGCCTCGCGTCTGTCAGCTTTGGAATATTCACGATGCTTGGCCGTTTGCTTCTGACAGGTCTCACAGCCGGATTGGCTCTTGGGGTCGTAGCTAGCCCAGTCACTCGTGACGGCACCCTGAAGCAGCGCGAAATCCCGTCGACTCATGCCCTTCACGAGCGACATGCTACTCACTGGGGCAAGAGGTGGACGAAGAGGGCTAAGGTCCCCGGTGATGTCGTTCTTCCCATGCGCATTGGTTTGAAGCAATCCAACTTGGACGCTGGCCATGACAAGCTGATGGACCTGTGAGAGACGCCTCTGCAGCATACATCATATGGCCATGTAGACTGACCCAGAGCACTAGTTCGAACCCGGATTCACCCAACTACGGCAAGCACATGAGCGCCCAAGAAGTTGTCGATTTCTTTGCTCCTCATCAGTCCAGCGTTGATGCTGTTCGGGATTGGCTACACAACGCGGGTATTTCTGCAGACCACATCACTCTGTCAGCCAATAAACAGGTAACTTGACATTAATATTCTTGACGTAGTATCAATATTAGCAAAGCTCACATATGCTGTTCTTAGTGGATCCAATTCGACGCGAAGACTAGCGAAGTTGAAGACATATTGTTTGCGGACTTCTACATTTGGGATCATTCAGAGGGGGGTAGTGACATGTCTACCGAGTCGTACCATCTGCCATCCAAGATCCAGGAGCACGTTGACTACGTGACCCCAGGCACTAGACTTCGTTCCAGACAGCACGCAGGCAAAGAGAAGAAGATGAAGAAGCGCAGCTTTGACGATGTGCGCCCGTTCATTACCCCGCTTCCAGCGTTCCCCAGCCCGAACTCGACTACATGCTCCATCTATGTCACTGCCGACTGCACCAGAGGTATGCTCATGATGTCTCCCGGCCGCGATCTGTAGTGCTTATACAGTTTTATAGCCCAGTACAACATTCCTAAAGGGTCAACGAAGTTTCCTGGAAACGAGCTTGGTATTTTCGAAAGCTTGGATGACCACTACAGCAAGAAGGATTTGGACCAGTTCTTCAAGGTTGCCTACCCGTAGGTCTAGGAAAGAAAAGTCCGCTTCGAATACAACAACTAACCGTAGCTAGCGATTTGGGAGTTCCGACTGGTACCTACCCTGAAGAGCGCTTGATCGATGGGGCTATTGGAGCCATTGAGACGCCATCGCCCATCTACCCCCTTGAAGTCGGACTTGAATCATCGTTGGACTTCGACTCTGCCTGGCCGCTCATCTGGCCCCAGGGCACAGTCTTGTACCAAACAGACGACGAGTACTACGAGCACACCGGCAATTTTACTGGTTTCTGGAACACATTCCTTGACGCCATCGATGGATCCTACTGCAACTACGCAGCCTTCGGCGAGAAGGGCGACTGCACCGAGCCCGAGTGCCTGGACCCGGCATACCCGGACAACAACCCCGGCGGCTACACGGGCAAACTCCAGTGCGGTGTTTACAAGCCGACGAATGTTGTGTCTATCAGTTACGGAGGTGGCGAGGCTGATTTGCCAGACTTTTATATGAAGAGACAGTGCTCGGAGTGGTTGAAGTGAGTCACAACCTAATTTTCAAAAATTTGCCCTGAATATTTCCCAACATGTAATGCTTCGATTCTGTCTGTACATTTAAGGGCTCTAGCTGGCCCTGACCTTTACATCAAACGCGCTAGGGTAGATACTGACCTGTAACAGGCTCTCCCTCCAAGGTACCACCACCGTGATATCATCCGGTGACTCTGGTGTAGGTGACAACGGCGGCTGCCCGACCAAGGCCGACGGCTCTGAGATTTTCTTTCCGGATTTCGCCAGCACGTGCCCTTACGTCCTCTCGGTCGGGTCGACGGAATGGGATCGCTTCTCAAACAGAACGGCCCCGACGCCGTACGAGAAGCTGAACGAGGTCGCGACGGCCCGATTCCCTAGCGGCGGAGGTTTCAGCAACATCTTCCCGGCGCCGTCGTACCAGGCGTCTCAGGTGAGCCACTACGTGAACACGGTCGGCAAGACCCTGCCTTTCCAGAGCTACAGCCAGTTCCCGCGCGACGGCGACTTCTCGCACATCACGAGCGGCGTCTACAACCGTCTCGGCCGCGCCTATCCCGACGTCGCCGCCGTCGGCGACCGGCAGATTGTCCTCGGCGGCGGAAAGTGGTACCTCATTGGCGGAACCTCGCTGTCGGCGCCCGTCTGGGGTGCTGTCCTCACGCTCATCAACGAGGAGCGCCTCAAGGCCAACAAGCCCACGCTCGGTTTCGTCAATCCTATCTTGTACGCGCACCCTGAAGTTTTCAACGATGTCACGCAGGGCAGCAACCCTGGCTGCGACACTGTTGGCTTCGAGGCGTCCAAGGGATGGGACCCAGTTAGTGGCCTGGGTTCGCCCAACTTCGCGAAGCTGTCGAAGCTCCTGACTAGCATCTAGAAGATGTTATGTTGTGGTAGCCGGCGTGTTCTGCCTTCGCAGGGTTTATGTGAGATAAAATGATTCCGTGGGACACCCAAGCTCGAAATCGGCAAATGTATCATAATAGATCACATGGGTATTCGATTATTTATATAGTATTCCGGAATATAATGTCTTCTAGAGGCTACTTACCTGGTTACTATACATGATAGAACGGTAGATCCAAGGCTGCAGTGCATATAAATGACCAACGCCGTTCTTTATACAAAGTAAACCCGCACTTGAGTGGAGGGATCTCCTTAACGAATGAACACTTGCATTGGTAAGAAAGGAGGTAGGTCGGAAATTAGACGACTTTTACGCTGGTAATTGCGGACTGGATATGGTTTGCTTCGTAGAAACTGTCTCAGGCTCAAATTGTTACCTGTTCGTCTGCTCTTTGTACGTCGCGCTGAGGGAGGTACAGGCCGCGTAGATGAGAGTGCCTACGGTTCCCCGATTAAAAATAAATTATGTAGATTTATTGGAAGAACTGATGTCCCTATAAAACCGAATGTTACTAGGCAGACGTTTCCTGTGGTCTAGATAAAGTTGAGGGCATCAATCACAAGGTTTCGAGCCGCCTACATTAAGGTGAACTTAGGTAGAACCTAGAAAATTACCTAGGTAGGTATCAGGAATATTAAAGTACTGGGGTTATTGCACAATCAGAGTTCGGATTGGCTGGACCCACACCCCTCACCGCTCCCCTTGTGATCAGCCCGCCGGCTGCAGCATCCAGTGTACACTTGTCGCTAACACCACACCGTGTTTATCATATCCACCAACGAACGTGACCCCTGTATATCTATTTCCTGTTTACCTTTTTTCGTTCTCAAGTTAGCTTGGACATCTAGCTTTCGATCAGCTGCTGCTCTTTGTTTCTACGCCACCGAACAAGTCACCCAATAGGCGTTGCGTCAGCTTCAAACTTAGATCTTAAGGATCCGGGCTAGTGCATCTCAACTACAAGAGAAGGGCGAGCCTCATCAACACCCCCCCCGAAGTTTGCCAAAGCAACAACAAAATGGGAGTGGACGAGACTTGGATCATCAACGCTTTACAAGGTACGCGGCCATCCCCTTGCTTCGGCGGCCACGACAACTCTCCCTTCTGTCTCCCTCTTTGATTCTTTCACCCAGGGCCGGCTGGAAACAGACTAATAAAGAACCACAGGCATCCTTCCAGAACAGACCCTCCAGCTCCTCCACGACCACGTTCTCCACCCGTCCAGCACACTGCGCACCGTCTATTCGCACACACTCTTCGGCATGCAGCGCCTCGCACAATTCCTGCAACCGGTCGTGTCGCCGCTCGCCGAGCGCGCCGTGGGAGCGCTGCAGGACTCGCCCGACTTCGTCTTCCTGGGCATCCTCCTCGCCATCTTATTCGTCGCGTTCCAGATCATGATGTGGGTGCAGCGAACCATATCATTCTTCACACGCCTTGCGTTCCGCGCTGTATTATACATTCTCATCGGCCTGGCGATCATGGCTGCGTGGCAGCGGGGCCCCGAGGCCGTGGCGGCCGACGTTGTCGTGGTGGTGCGCAAGTTGGTCGGCTATGCGGCCATGGTGAAGGATATCTGGCTCAGGGAATATCAGAAATATGATGCGCAGACGCGGGCTGGCGCGGGCGCTGGGGGTTTTAGCGGCGGGAAGGGTTCAATGGGTTCCGGCAGAAACGCTGGATACAGTGGTAGGGGCGGCAGGTGGTGATGGTTGTTTACGAAGAGGCTTACGATAAAGGAGGGCGCATGCATGATATTTTTACGACTATGGATATGATGATGATCAGCGGGATATTTGGTACTTTACAGGACACGAGCGCTACGAGAAAACGACAACGATCAGGTTCTTGTTGGGAGTAACCTGGTTGGGTATACCCAGTCTTAGCTCGATTTTGGTATCAATGATATGAAGATTCCCAACATCCTTCCCAGACGCCTGCGCTATGCAACGAAGCAAATCTAACCTCCCATCCAGCATGACTTACTCGCATCTCACCAACCCCTCTTCGTAAAAACACATCCAGGTCCCTGATACATAATTATGAGATAGAAACCATCACTGCTCCACGTCTTCAAATTCCACATCCTTCAACTCCCTGGGTTCCTGCGCCTCGTGATATTGTATACAGTCGTCGATATAGCTCAGGATCGCTCCCACGCTGTCCTCGTCCTGTACGTCCAGCTTGAGGTAGCTAATCATGCTGAAAGTCTCAATCAAGCCCGCAACGGCCTTGTTGAGTTTCCTAAAACCCGAGCCACGCATCAAGGTGTCCTTATCCTGCAAATCCGCAGTCGCGTCTTCTTCCTGCTCTTCTAACACATTCTTACCCTCGACAGCTCTCCTCGCCACGTCGGCCGGGTCGTCATCCAACAGCCCACTGTCGGGGTTCATGAACCTCTTGAGGTCCTTCTTGCGGACCTGGTCTTTGACGAGATCCATCTTGGAGAGGACGTTGATGTGGGGGACCTCGAGCATGATCATGGCGGACATGGCGCTCAGGGTGCCGGCGAAGAACTTGGCGCGGTCGACGACGAAGGTGGCCTCGAGGAGATAGGCGGCGCACAGGCGGATGTCGAGGGAGCCCGTGCGCGTGAGGAAGCGCACGAGCGCGGGCAGGATGGGCACGTGCGTGTACAGCTCGATCTGGCCCGGCATGTCGAAGATGATCAGGTACTCCTCCGTCAGCGAGTCCAGCGCGTCCGTCAGGAAGTCGAGGTTCTCCATCAGGAACTCGAAGCAGTAGATCAGCCCCCCGTTGGGCCCCAGCCCCATCTCCTCCATGACGTCCTCGAGCGAGATCAGGTCCTTGATGTCCAGGTCCGGCGAGTGCTCGAACGTCTCCGCCGCCGGGTCCAGGTTCACGTAGAACGCAGATCGTCGGTTGAGCTGCAGGTGTGTGATGAGCGACGCGCAGAATGTGGACTGTTGTTGTGTTGCATCGTCCCGGGGTTAGTTCGAGGTGCCCGCGTGGGGTTTGAGAGCTTTGGTACGGGATAACGAACCTTGCCCGCCCCGGCTGGGCCCATCACCATAACGCCGAACTTACTCATGGCGGCGAGTCTTCGGCGGGTCGGTTCGTATGTCGGAGAGCTAATGCAAACCTGAAAGCGGAATGTATACAAGAGGTGAAGCGGCGTTGACGTGGGTCGGCTGTACGGGTTTCAAGTTGATCCCTGTTTGTATTGAGTGTTCAATAGAGCCTGCAGGTCCTGTGAGGTATGTACCTCGACTTGAAACTACAGTGAGGAATCGAGTGGTACTTGTTCTACGTTGTTGCGGGCGAGGCTCGGTTGGGGTTGCTTCAGCCTCGTGGTGCTGGAGTGTACTGTACATTCAACTCGAAGTTGGAACTTTTTCTTGGAGGGGTAAAAATATAGAGGTCCCACCGCATGTGCAGTGGAGGTGGGGTTTTGACAGGGGAGGTCATCCCATCTTGTCAACTGTACTCTGTACAGTACCCTACCTATGCCTTCTATGGATAGTGAACATAATATCAGCCAACAGAGCAAACATCAATGTAACTGAACCGTCGGTCACAGACGACAGATTAGAATTATTCCGTGCCCAGGTGGCTTACGGTGGTCTTCGCAATTGGTAAATAATATTGCCGAAATTGAATAATGGCTGGTCTGCCTGTCGACTATCACTACCTAGGCTGAATCGTATCTTGGTCCGGCGCCCAGACTGGCATTGTACCTCCGAACGTAGTAAGCATTCCGGGATCAGGTACCAAACACACCGCCTTGCCAGACCCGATACAGTCAGAAAATAAACCGACAGTCTTAACCATTGTATCGTGGACTCTCCTCCGGTCGGGTCGCGAACGTGCAGCGGTCACGGAGCTCTCTAGAGTATATGAGGACAACAATCCCCTGAAGCGCAACGTAATAAGGGTCCGGTCCCTGAAGATACGGCCGATCCTTCCAGCACGCAAATTGACCAATCACCAATTTAAGTGATACGTAGCATCACTTACGCAACCATGCCGACGTCAATCGCACTGTTCCGCGAAGTTCATGCTGAACATTCCCGTCAGTATCTATCTAGTTAAGCAAACCAACAATCCAAGTACGAACACGAATACTGTACAAATGCTGTCAGAGTCGTAGTTAGCCGGGCCAGCTGCAAAGCGGACTAGCCGTTCGCGCCTGGGTCGTCCCTCCTGAGGTATGCCTGTTATCCCAGATGTTGCAGCAAAAGGGTCAATGCTGCCACTGCGAGCGGCTGGTGGATTTATATGGCTAACTAACCACCTATTAGTAGTAATAAAATCTACAGCAGACTAGTGGTATTTCCCGAAACCAATTGCCACTATTGTTTTACGCTAGTAAATCGTGTACCAGAATGGTTCAGAACACATAAAAACCTGACGGGCCGGTGAGAATCCCCCGAATCCTCAACTGCGGGCTGACTGACGAGACGGTGGATTCTGTCACAGTGAGGGGCAGAAAATGAGATATCGGTACGTACATGCGTGGTTTTGCTTTCGTCTTCGTAGACCGGCCGGCAAATGATATTGCCCACCGGCCAATCGCCAGCGGATACGATCAACGACATCCGCATGCTACTAGTACTATTAAGTCATACTTAGTGTGCCAGACTCCTATCCAAACAGAATGGTATCTGCCGAAGCAGAGGATGGCACCGATAACGCCGCTGATACAATATTACTGTAAAGGAAACTGTGGGTTTTTGTTTATCTCATGAGCCGTGATTTTGCATAGCTTCCAGTTCGTGGTGCTTTCCAAACATGCCAAACTGGACAGGTGAAGAAAACCCCGCTCTTCATTGTTTTAGCTTTGGTAACTTGTAGTTACCTAACGATTGCAATAAACTAATGCCTGAGGGTCGCTATCTGAATTAAAAATACGGTTAGCCGCCAGGAACCAAAAACGGCCCTTACCATATCAGGCTTAGTGACAGCAGCACGCCGAAAAGGGTATTGCGCCATTCGGATGGAGGGGCACCTAAGACTGGAGCAACAAGAAACTCAGTCCCGCGTTGCCCTCCTGTGCCGCTGTTGACCGATCTCGTCCTTTTAAAATCTTCTGCCTTCTTTATCTCTCCCACCCTTCCTCTTTCTCTTCCCCTCTTCATATCCCACACACGCATACTCTGTCCCATAGGTTTGCTTTCTTTTCTTTTGATTTATACTTCCACGTTTCTTAGACGGTCGTGTGTTATTCATTCCCTCACAAAATGCCTGCCACAAACGGAACCAGCCATTTCAGCCAGCCGAAGAACGTCGGCGCTTTTCTCTTCACCGTAAGTCAGCGTCGGAGCAGTCTCCTGCCATCAATTGACAGGTGTTCTATTGAAGCCACCAATGCTAACATTGTCTCTAGTCCGAGTCCGTTGGTGAGGGTCACCCTGACAAGATTTGCGATCAAGTCTCAGATGCCATTCTCGATGCCTGCCTCAAGGAGGACCCCCTCTCCAAGGTCGCTTGCGAGACGGCAACCAAGACCGGTATGATCATGGTCTTTGGTGAAATCACCACCAAGGCTGCCATCGACTACCAGAAGGTTATCCGTGGTGCCATCAAGGAGATCGGCTACGACTCGTCCGACAAGGGGTTCGACTACAACACCTGCAGTGTCCTAGTCGGCATTGAGCAACAATCGCCCGATATTGCCCAGGGTCTCCACTACGAAAAGGCCCTCGAGGAGCTCGGTGCCGGTGACCAGGGTATCATGTTCGGATATGCCACTGACGAGACCCCTGAGCTGCACCCTCTGTCTCACCTTCTCGCCCACAAGCTGAACAAGGCCATGTCTGATGCTCGTCGCGACGGCACCTGCCCATGGTTGCGTCCTGATACCAAGACTCAAGTCACAATGGAGTACAAGCACGACAACGGCGCCGTCGTTCCTCTACGTGTTCACACAATCGTCATCTCGGCCCAGCACGGCCCCGAGATCAGCACCGAACAACTCCGAAAGGAACTGAAGTCTAAGATCATTGAACCCGTCATCCCTAGCCGGTACATCGACGACGAGACCGTCCTACACGTAAGTAAACGATATGTCTAGACACCGTAGTATCGGTAACTAACAACCTCATAGCTGCAACCCTCCGGACAATTCATCATTGGTGGTCCTCAGGGTGATGCCGGTGTCACTGGCCGAAAGATCATCGTCGATACCTACGGTGGTTGGGGTGCTCACGGTGGTGGTGCTTTCTCCGGAAAGGATTTCAGCAAAGTCGACCGATCCGCTGCTTACCTTGCTCGATGGGTTGCCAAATCTCTCATCCACGCAAAGCTTGCCCGTCGAGCCCTCGTCCAGCTCAGTTACGCTATTGGTGTCGCCGAGCCCTGCTCCATCTACGTCGACTCATACGGCACCTCGGACAAGACTTCCGAGGAGCTTGTTGAGATTGTCAAGGCCAACTTCGACATGCGACCCGGTCCTATTGCTAAGCAGCTTGATCTAGTCAAGCCTATCTACAACCAGACCGCCAAGTTCGGTCACTTTGGTACCAACCAGAGCTTCACCTGGGAACAGCCCAAGGAGCTCAAGTTTTAATTTCCCTTGTATAATGTCTTTCCGTGAGGGACTCACTCTCATCTATCGCGGAAGAATCAACTTCTTTCTGCATTGCGAACGGCGTTGTTGGGTTTAGAGACATATGATTCCCTCATCGGACAGTGTCATGAAAATTGGGCTCGGCAGCATTGGCGTACGGTTTCAACATACCCGGTGGGTTTGTTTAGGCGGCGGATCTAGGTATCTAGCTTTTTGCATAGATCTTTCAACACGATGGGACGCATGACGGGATCCGTCCGAACATAAGTAGTAACTACAATGAAGATACCTCTGACACCTAGCTAAGGTTGCTAGGATGTCATTTCGATTTTGCATTGACCATTCCACATTGTGACGCCTCAGTTTTCCACGCACAATGCAGTATAGCCAAGCTTAGTTTAATGGAAGGCCTAGCTGATCTAGATACCTATTACGATAGCGCTTTACGACGTCACCAGATCTTCGCAGCGTAAGGTTCCGTATCTTGTACTCCTTCGCTTATGCAGCCGTCCTATCTTCTCCGCAACTTGTGCCCTTCAAACGAAACGACCTCAGCCATATTGCAGTGGATACCAACTAGATTCATACACAGGGTATAGCCGAGAACTTATCCTAGCATACTACTATGAGCTCAACTCAGTGCTGGGCAGAGATGATGTTCTAGCGCTTCGTCCCGATGCCGGCCGACATCACCGTTACGCCGTTCAAATTAACACTTTCCTTTGAGGCATTCTCTCCCCGACTTGTCTCGGCACGACCGGATAGGCTTTATTAAAGTGAGGAGTGAGAAATGACTGGGACACCGATAGATGCGGGGCGCTACCGCTTCGGCTCCGGTATCCGAGAGATCCGGCGTGGATACTGTACCTACTTACTAGGTACTACGTTGTATTTTCATACTCGGACGGGAGCGTGATACAGTAATTACGGATTGAATACGATCCACATAGACAACCTGAAGTGGGAGTAAGGTGTCATATGTTGATGCCCCAATGGCAGTTATCTGTATAGGTGCTGCAACTCTCAATCATCACATGATTCGAATCCTGCATCAGTGGTTTAGTGGTAAAATCCATCGTTGCCATCGATGGGCCCCGTGTTCGATTCACGGCTGATGCATTCTAAACAGTACTTTATTCTTTTGCTTTAAATACATATCTGGCGATCATCCCTCCATGATTTTTATTTTATTTTATGTTTATTCTCTTTAGTATCTCTTATGTTATAATTCTCGATCTCTCTTTATTGCTCCCCTTTGTTGTGTATCCTGAAGATTATACCATCATTTACCCGAATATCTGAGATGTGTGTGCACTGCAACCTATAACAAGATGCTTCGTGCATTTGTGGTGGTCTTCTCAAGTGGCCCCGTGCGGCTACATCCCCTCAGCTCTTGAACCACAATCTTTCTATTTAGTTCTAATCAGTTTGGATTATCCAACAATGATCAGGCAACACACGCCGCTACTATTGTCTGATTATGTGATTCTAGTACGTCACTGTCTCAACTTCCTCCTCCTCCTCCTCTTTTAAGTTCCTTATCACCACCAAGTAACTATATTTGAGATCAGCAACGACAACTACTTTAAATTCTCAACTCAGCCATCAAGAATTCCACAAATGGCAGGCAAAAGCAAAAATAATAAGCAAGCTCTGCTTCTCACCCTCCCACATGATATCAGAGAGATCATCTACAAATATGTCGGGGTCCCAGTCGATGAATGTATTCGACTAATGCCCTGGCAAGATGGGCTACCATTCGGAAGCCAACGGCGGAGCAGATGGATTCCTCGTGCGCATTACCTTGAGGGATGGGTCGCTGCCTGGCGGTTGCTTTGTTCTTGCAAACTGATCAACTCTGAACTCCATTTGTTTCTCTACGCTAGCAACACTATCGTTGTTTGCGACGAGCACGTAGAGTATGGCTTGGACTTCCTACGACACATGCCACCTGAGCACTGCCAAAACCTTCGTGACTTATATGTCTATTTGCAGCTCAGCAACACCGGTTGGGTTGATGAGAAGGATAAGATCCCCCGACTTCGCACTGTCTTAAAAATGACCCCCGAGAAGGTCCAAGCCTGGCAAAAGGCTGCACAGTATGTTTTGTCACATGCATCACCTGGTGTTTTGACATTGCACCTGGTGTGCGAGTCCCACAAAGACGAGTTTATTCATGATGCTCTCCAGCCATTGCTGGCTGCCGCGGGAACACTCAAGGCCTGTGAACTACGGTTTGACTCTGTAAGGTGCCCCAAGCTCTCTGCACTGGCGCGGGAATCAGCGCTACGCATAGAGGGCAGGAGTGTAGAAGTGGAATTTCGTAAGAAGCCGTTTCGATTCTTTGATTTGCCCCCCGAAATCAGGATCGCTATTTTGAAATACACAGATCTTGTCACACCTGGCTGTCAAGTCGGATGGGGAGACGGACGGCTAGGCTTCTGGGTTGATTTCTATGATGATCGCAACAGAAAACCACCACGGCGCTTAGTTGATGCAGCATGGGCGCAGACCTTAATGCGTTCCAAGCCACTTCGTTACTGCAATAGTAAGCATCTCAATTTTGTCGTTCTATCGTTTCCGGCATGTCCCAGGCTGACAAAAATCCCCGGTCTAGCAATGAAATCAGAGCGGAACGCGTCCTACGACTTCTGTATTAGAAGGCGAAGTGCCTATTCCGCCCGTTGCAAGTGCTGGATGGCTCCGCGGGATCTGTTCCTGGTTAGCCGAGCATTTTACGCCGATGCGATCCACGTTCTCTACTCATGTAACCGCATCAACATCCCGTCCAGCCGCCGAACTCGTGACCCCTTCAGCACTAAGCCTCTCGTAAACTTGGACGCATCCCAGTTCATTATGCTACCTAAGTACCCCCAATGTTTCCAACACCTACGCACTCTCGAGATTACCATCCCAAGGATATACCCCGAATTTGAATTGTGGAGAAGTGATCATATTTACTTCAATTGGGTCTCTTCCATCGAACGTCTAAAAACATACGCGAACCTGCCGTCCTTGACCCTTGTTGTCTGTTCGCAACCGTTTGACAACGACTTCCCTCCCGTTGACGGTGTTGTAACCGATATGGATATGGTAGTGAAGCAGTCCCTGGAAAGGATCTATGAGTCCCTGATACCACTGCGGGCTTTGCGGGGGGTAAGGCGACTGTTCATACATTTTGAATGGAATTGGCATTGGTCGTCGCCGTCGGAGAATAACGATTGGGCGCAACCTACTTCAAAGGTAGCTAACCGGGGAGACATCCCCCGGGAACACGTATTGGTCACCGACTTGGAGCAGATATTTGAGAAATTGATCATGGGCGATGACTATGATAGTATGGCCGTGGGGAAAGCAGACGAAATACCGAGCGAATGGATGATCTCTAGGCGAAAGCTGTACATTTAATAGATTACGCGTGACAACATATGTGGTATTGGTAGTAAAGGGATCGAGGGACTGATTGTGTTCAGAGGCTATTTATAGCATAGTCTAGATTTGCTGGCAAATCTTGGCTTCGGCTCAGCAACGCAATACGCAGCCTACCTACTAGGTACTACGCCTAGGTATTCATCATGAGTAATAGAACACGCAGTTTTCACGTACGACCATAGCCTCTAGAGAACTCGGCATCCCGTCCGCTCTGCCCTTGATAAGCTGGAGAGCGCCAGATTAGTAGTTGGGTCGGTGACGACCAGCGAATCCCTGGTGTTGTACGTTGTTTTTTTTTACCTTTTCAATTATTGTTTTGTTTTTACTTTTTTCTTTCGTCTTTATTTCCTGTCCGCTTCTCGCCCAGAACCGCCGGGGCTATTGTTTCTTCTCACGGAAAAACTAGGGCGTCTATCTTGACGCTCTTGCTAGACTCGAACCGTTCGTTCGCCATGGAGTCGATACCACACTGAATCCCAACGCTTGAAATTAGCAATATTAACAGTGACCATCGATAACCAGACTAATCAGAATTGAATCTGAATGTTGGCTTGAAACCTCGCTTGGCTAAATCAACTTCGTAGTATTCACGTTGTACTAAAATGGATAATAGCGTGCAGTTTATGATCACAGAAGGCTTTTCTGACTCGTGCATAGACAGATATATAGGCCTATCCTTACTATTTTCAATGCTTCTGCAGGTAAGCACTTAATATATATTTTCCGAACCCCCTCCAATCCTTCGTGGTACCGTGACGTAGTCAGTATGGCCTGTGCCTCCGAAAAGCCGTAAAAGGGGCTAGAAGGCGGATGACCCCGGGGAATCGAATTTTCGCGGTCTTCTGTGCAGCAGCAGTCGCAGCAGTTACGGCGGTTCCAGTCCGAATCTCCATCGCTCCAGAAGCTGTCGCTATAGCTTGCTGGATACGGACGGTATCTGTTACCGTGAGTTAGGACACGGCTGCTGGCAAGAGATCCGTCGCTGCTCCGGTTACAACTATCACGATATTGGTGCTGGAACAAAGAGCACGGATGTATATAGTAGGAGACTAGCCTACGAAGGCATTTAAAGCGTTCGTGCAACAACAAAAGTGTATATGTGTCACGGATAAGTGGGTCTCAACTAATCCCTACATAAAATGGAGCGGATTAACTCTAGTCTAGTAAATCTTATATATATATAGCCGTATTAAAAAACCTCTCTAGTTATTAAAATTTAAAAAAATAAATTATTTAAATATATTTTAAAAAATTGTTATTAAAAAATATACTAGTTTATTTTTTATATATAATTATTATTTTATATTTATATAAAAATTATAAGCTTAGTTTATAATAAAAATTAATATTTTAAAATTTTTAAAATAATTAATTAAAGAATATTTTATTAATTTTATTTTTTATTTTAACTATTTATTTAAAATTATTAAATAATTATTTTAATAAAATGATTTTAATTAATATATTTTTTATTAATTTAAATAATAAAATTATTAAAAATATAATATTTTATATTTAATATAATTATTTTAATTAAATTAATTAATTAAAGTTTTATATATTTATTTAAAGCGTATAAAAGCTTTTAATATAAACTATATATTTAGCTATATTTTAATAGCTTTTTTAAAAAACGTGATAATAAAAGCTATAATTAATAAAGAAATTAAAACAAATAAATTACTTATTATTATTATAAATAAAAAAATTAAGTTAAAGCTAAATAAATAAATTTAAATTTTATTTTTTATTTTTTTAGTTTAATTAACTTAGTTTAATAAATATATAATAATATTTAATTAAATTAATAATATAATTAATTAAAAAATTATAATATTTATTACTATAAAGCTTATTATAAATAAAACAATTAATTTATAAGCTATAATAAAAGCAATAAACAATTATTTAGCTTTTATTTAAATTATTATAAAGTTAATAGTTTTTTAAAAGTATAAAAAAACGCTTAAAAAAGCTACTAGTAAAAACGTTAAGTTAAAAACTTAGTACGTGAGCTAGTATAAAGTATTTTTAAAAACTTAAATATTAAATTTTATAAAAATTAAAAAAGTAATTATAATAAAAAGCTTTTTAAAAACAATTAAAATAAAAATAAGTTTAAACTAAGTTTATTAATAGCTTATAAGCTTAACTATAAATAAATAGTTAAACAAACTTATAATAATTTTTAAATAGTATAAAAAAGTTTTTTTTTATATTAGTTTATAAAAAACGTTTTAAAAATAAATATAAAAAAAAAAATTTTTGTTTTTAAAAAAAAAAGATTTTTAAGCTAATTATAAAAATAAAATAAAACTTATAGTAAATTATTTAATTAAAAAAGCTTATATTAATAAAAAAAAAAGTTTATTAATAAAGTAAACTAAGGTAAAATAATAAAATATAGAATTAAAGAAATACGTTATATATATTGTTAGTAAAACTAGTAATATATATAAACTATTAATTATATATAACAGCTGTTGTTAAATAGCTACCCCGCGGAGCGGAGTAAGCACTAACAATAACGGCTTATTAAGATAAACCCTTTAAAGGTCCTTATTACTTATATTAATATAAAAAATATTAATACTTTTATTTATTAAACTTTAAAAATATTTATACGTAGTTATTATATAAATATAAACGTTTATAAAAAATAATAATAAAATTTAATAATAAACTTGTTAAAACTTTTTTAATAAAGTTAATTAAAAATATTAAAATTAGTTAAAGTTATATATGTTAGTTAAACTTATATAAATTAATTAAAAAATTAAAATAAGCTAGTAAAAAAAGTTATATTTATTAAAAACAAACTAATAAAAAAATAAATATAAATAAATAATTTAATTTTAATTTAGCTTATATAGTTATTAATTAATTTTTTTTATAATAATTTAATATAATATTAAAAATATATATTATTTTTAAGTATAGTTTTTACTTGTTTTTAAAAAATATTATATTAAATAACTATAAAGCTTTATATTTAATTAATAATAAAAATTTATTAAAAAAAAGCTTATTTTTTTTTTTATTAATAAAAATAAAATAAAATTAAAAATAATAAGCTTTTTTATTATAAAAAAAAATATTATTTATAATATATTAATAAATACTTAAAGTAAAAATAAAAACAACTTAATTTTAAAAAATATTATATTAATAAAAAGATTTTATATAAATATTATTTTAAAAGCTTGTTTTAAAAATAAAAAAGTTTAATATTATAGTTTAAACTATTTTTTTAAATATAAAAGCGTATAAATAAATATGTTTATAAAAAAATTAATTAAAAAATATAACTTAGTTTTTTTTAAATATAACTTTATTATATTTTATTTAAATAGTTTTTAAATAATTAATATTAATAAAATATTTTAAAAACTTTTATTAAATATTATAAAATGAATTATATTAATATATATAAAACGTTTATAAAAGCTTTTTATAAATTAATTAAAGCTTTATAAAAATATTAAAAAAGTTTAATATATAAAATTTAGTTATTTATGCTTAAAAGTTTTTAAAGCTTTAATAAAATATAAAAAAAAAAAAAAAAAAAAAAAAAAATTTAAGTATAAAAACTACGCTAAAATATACGCTTTATAAATTATATTTTAAAAAGTTTTAAAAAAACACGTTATATAACTTTTTTAAAAAACTAATTAAAATTTAAAAATATAATAATAATAAATTAATATAAAATAAAACGTTTTAAAATTATTTTTTAGCTTTAAATATATTAAAATAATTTTTTTAAACTATTTTTTAAAATATTAAAAAACTTAGCTAAATATGTTTTAAAAAATTAATTTTAAAAAAATATAGCTAAAAAAATCACTAACTTTTAAAATCTTAAAATAATAATAATTATATTATATTATAAAATAAAATATAACTTATTATTTTTAAAAAAAATATTTATATATAAGTTTAATAAACAAAATTATTTAAAGGTTTATAAAATATATTTAATAATTTAAAATAAATTTTAATATAAAAATACGTTTTAATTAACTTATATTATAACGTTTATAATAAAAACGGTTAAAATTATAATAATTATAACTATATAATTTAATTTAAAAATAAAATAGTTTAATATAATTTTAGTATTTTTAAATATCTTTAAAAAAAAATAAAGAATTTAGCTTATAAATTATTAAATAGTTTTAATAAAGTTAATTAAAGTAGTAAAATAAAAGTATAAATATTAAAAAAAAAAAATATATATTTTTTTTTAACAAAAGTAAAGGAATATATATTTATTTTGTTACTTAGGATTATAAAGCAGCTGTTATTAAATAGTTACTTTTTTAAAGTAAGGCCACTTATAATAGCTGTTTTATATAATACATTTTTTAAAGGTTTATATTAAGTTTTAAATAAAAAGATAAAATAATATTATTTAATAAAATATTATATAAGCTTTAAAACTTTTTTTATTATAATATAAAAAGTTTATATTTATTTTTAAGTTTTTTTATATAATTATTTTATTAAAAAAACCTTATTTATTTTATTTAAAAAATTATTAAATATATATAATATTTTATATAAATAACTTTTTAATATTATATAACTATAATTATAAAAAACAAGCTTAAAAAATAATAAATAAAAATTAAAGAATATATAAAAAAAAAAAAAAAAAATTATATATTAGTTTTTAAAAATTAAAATAATAAAAAATATAAAAATATAAAAAATATTTTTAATATATAATTAATATATTAAAAAAATTATATTTTGTTATAATTTAATAAATAATAATTAAATTTTAGTTATTGTTTTATTTTTTAAAAAACTAATAAAATATTTTAAAAAAGCTTTTAAAGCTTAAATAAAAATATTTTAAAAGTATATATAAATTAATTTTATATATTATAATTATAATAAAACTAAACATAATTTTTATAATTATTTAATTATTAAAATATTTTATTAACTTTAGCTAAAAACACCTAGCTATAGCTAATTAAATAATTAAATATTTTTATTATATTAAATTTTTAAAGGTTATTTATAAATAAGCTAAATAAAATATATAAATATTATTAATAATTAAAAATATTTTATTTAATAATAATAATAAAATAAAAAAATTATTTTATAAATATATAATATTTTTATTTAAAAATATAATTTTTTAAAAATTATTAAATAAAATATTATTTTTATATTTATTATTAAAACTAAAATTAACGTTTTAAGCTTAATTAAAATTAAAATAATAGTTTAAAAAAAACTTTTTAAAAATATTATTTTAAAGCTTAGCTAAAAATAAATAATTTATTTTAATAATATTTAAATAATTTACTTAAAAATAAAAAAAATAAAAAAATTAATATTTAACTATATTATATAAATATATAAAATATATAAATAAAACAAAAATATTATAAAAGTTTTTTTAAAATTATTTATTTATTTATTAATTAAATATTAATAAATAAACTTATTAAAAACTTATTAAAAGTTTAATATAAATATTTTTATATATTAATTAATTTATAAAATATATATAATTTAATATATAATAAATTATATAAAAATAAAAAAATATAATTATTATTAAACTAATAAACTTTTTTTAAACTAATATAAAATAATTTTAAAAATTATAAACTAAAGTTTTAATAAAGCTAAACTTAAAAAACTATAATAAATTTAATAAATTTATAATTATTTTATAAAAATAATAATAAACATTAAAAGTAATAAAAATAACATTAAAAATAATAATAGTAGTAAATATAAGTTGTTAACATTAAGCGATTTTAATTAAATATAATAAATAAATAATTAATATGTTTTATTATATTATAAAAATTCTTTTATTTTATATTAAATAAGTATATATAAGTAATTTATATAATATAAACTATTATTTTAACCCTTTAAATTTAACATATTTTTTTAAAAAAGTTTATATAAATAAAGCGTTTTATAAAATAAATATTAAAAATAATAAAATTAATCCTAATTATTATAATATTTAAAAAAAGTATATAATAAGCTAAAATAAAAGCTTTTAAATAATAAGCGAAGTATATATAATCGCTTTTTATTCCAGCTTTATTTAAGGTTATTTAATTTTAAATAGTTTAATTTATTTTTTATAAATAAGTTTTTTAGGGCTTTTAAACCTTAATATTTTTTATTATTTAACTTTTTTTAAAAGTAATATTTATTAATGTTTATAAACTTTAATTAATTAAAAGATTAATTTTATTTATCCCGGCTAAAAGCTTTTATTAACTTATTAATAATTATATCGTTTATTAATATATAAACTACTTATAAAATTTTTTTTTAAATTTTTTAATAAAGCTAGTAATTATAAATATTTATATAATAAAGCTTTATTTATAAAATAATTATTTTTTTTATAATAAGTTTAATTATTTATTAATTATTATATTAAATAATAATATATTAATTATTTATAATAATTTTTAATTTTTTAATAAAATAGCTTATAAATATAGCTTTTTTAATCGCTTAAGCTAATATTAGTAGTTTAACTTTAGTAGTAAAAGTAGTTATTATATTTTATTTGTTTATTTATTATCCGATTATTTTTTTAAATAGTTTTATTATATATATTTATAAACTTTTTTAATTCAAAGTATTATTTACGAAAAATATATTATTAGTAATTTTTAAATTATTATTGTTTTTAAATTATAAAATATAATATTAAATTTAACTAAAATATTTAAATAATTAATTTATTAATAATAAAATAAACTAAAATAAAATAATAAAATATAAAATTAAAAAAATAGGTTATATATATTGCTAGTAAAACTAGTAATATATATAAACTACTAACTATATATAGCAGCTGTTGTTAAATAACTACCCCGTGAAACAAAGTAAATACTAATAATAACAGCTTATTAAAATAAACCTTTTAAAAGTCTTTATTAAAATACTAAGCGTATAAAAGCTTTATTAATTTTAATAAAAAAAATTAATATATAAATAAACTAGTATAATAAATATATTTAAATATTAGTAATTATTTTTTTTACGGTTTTTTTTTTGTTTTTTTTATTTTATTAATTATAAATTTAAATTCTTTTTTAATATTTATTTTTTTAGCTTTTTTTTTTTTAGCTTTTTTAACTATAATTTTAAAAGCTTTTTTAAAAAAACCCGTATTTAGTTTTTAAAACTAAACGCTTTATTTAACTAATATTATTTTTTTTTATTTTTTGGGTTATATAAGCACTTTAAGCTTTATAAACTTTATAAGCGCTATAAATTATATAAATAATATAATTAAATTAAAAATAAATATAAAAATTAAAGCTAGGTTTTTATAAGGTTTTTTTTAACGTTAAAAAACGTTAATAGCTATAAATTTTTTTTATTATTTTTATTATTTATTAATAATTATAAGTTTTTACTATTATTTTTATTATTTAGTTTTAATTTTTTTTAATAAAACTTTAAAATAAAAACTATATTTTATTTAATATTTAATAATTAAGTTTTATAAATATTAAAAGTTATATTTAAATTATTAATAGTTATATTAATAATTTTATTTTTTTTATTTAATAAAATAATTAAACTTAATTTTTTTATAATTAAAATAATATTATAAAATTATTTTAATTTTATAAATATTGTTTTTAATATTATTTTTTTAGTTTAAATATTAATTAGTTTTAACTAACTTAAATAATAATATAAATTAATAAAATAAATTTTTATTATTTTTTATTAGTTATAATTAAATAATAAAAATAATTAAATAAATTTAATAATATAAAAAAAAGTTTAATTTATAAGTAAAGTTTTTAATTTTTTATTTAACTATTTATAAACTAGTATATTATTATAAATATTTTTTATATAATTTATTAAATAAATAATATTTATTATAAAAATATAAAAAAACTTTATTTTTAAATAAAAATTTTAAAGTTTAATACTTATTATTAAATTATTTTCTAAACTATACTGCTGTTAAATTTATAACTAACTTAATATTTTATTATAAATATTTTTTTAAAACTTAAATTTTTTTAAAAATATAATTATTTATTTAATTTAAAAATATATTAAAAAAATTAAATAATTTAAATTTAAATAGTTATTTATATAAAATAAATTATATAGTTTATAATTATATAATATTAAAATTTTATTATAAAAAAAGATTAAATTAATTTAGTTAAATTTAAAATTATAATAATTATAAAAATAAATTATAATTTTAATTATTTAATTTTTTTATTTAAATAAATTATTTTTTAAAAAATAATATATAATAATTATTAATAGTTTAATATTTAAAGTTTTTTATATATTTTTTTAAAAGTTTAATATAAACTTATAATTATAATTTAAAATTATATTTTTAAAAATACGTTAATTATTTAATAAAAATTATTTAATAAATATAATAGCTTAATTTTTAGCTATATAACGTTTATTATTAAAAATTAATAATATATATTTAAATATATAATATAATATTATTATTATATTATTATAAATATTATAATATATTTAATTTTTTAACTATTAAAAAGTTTTAAATAATTTTATATAAAATATAATAAATATAAAGTTAATAATTATTTATATTAATAAAATCTTTTTAAAATAAACTAAGCGAAAACTATTTATTAGTTTTAATTAGTTAGTTATATTAACGTTATATTTTAAACAACAGTTAATATATTTTTTAACTAACTAAAATTTATAATAAATAAAATAAAGTTTAAAGTTTTTTATTATATATTTTAGCTTAATATAATATTTTTTATTATATATTATATATATTATTTATTTAATTATTTTATATAATATATAAAATTATTTAATTTCTATATATATATTATAAATTAACCCGTTTATAATATAAAAAAAATACCTAGGTTTAAAAAAAATAATAACGTTTTTATAGCTTTAAATATATAGCTTATTAATATAAACCTTATTAAAATTTTTACTATATTAATAATCCGCTTTATTAACTAACTAAAAATTACGTTTTTAATTATTGTTTATAATTACTTTAGCTATATATTCAACTATATTTTATATTAAATTTAATATAACTAGTTTATTAAATTGTTTAAGTTTACTAGATTTATTATTAACGTTTTATATTATAATAATCTTATTAAATATATTAAAAATATAGTTTAAATAGCTTAGTAAATAATAAACTTAATAACTATATTAAAATAAATAAATAAATAAATTTATTAAATAAATATTAACGCGGTTAATAATAAATATATTTAAAAATATTTAATTTAAAATATTTTTTATAAATAAATAATTTATAAAAATAATTATATTATATTTATTAAAATATACTATAATACAAAGCTTTTTTATACCTTATATTAAATATATAACTTTTAATTTAAAAAGTTTATATTTAGTTTTAGCTTATAAAAAATAATAATTTAAATATATTATAAGCTTAATTTAATATATAAAAATTAAATTATTTATATATTTAAAACTTTTTTTTATATAAAATAATATAATTTTAAAACTTTATTTATAAAAACTATTTACTTATAAGTATAAAATATAAAATTATTTTTAAATAAATAATATTTTATACAGTATAAAAAAAAGCTAATTTAGCTAGTATTAGTTTATAGTTTATTATTTAAATATAATATTTATAATAACTTAAATTATTATTAATAAAATCTTTTTTTTTTTAACTTTTAATAAAAAGTATAATTTTTTATTATTATAATAGTTTTATAAGTTAAACGTAATAAAATATAAAAGTATATAAAAAACCGCTAGCGTTAAAATATTATTTAAAAGCTTATAAATTTTTAAAAAAAGCTAATTATTAAAATATTTATATATAATTTTTAATATTAAATAAACTTAATATATTAATATAAAATTTAAAAAATTTTATAAATAAATATTTAATAAAAATCTTTTTTAAAAATATAGTAATATTTTTTATTTAAAATAGTTTAAAAATAATATATAAATATTATATATATTTTTTAAATATATTAAAAAGAATAATAATATTATTAATAAAATATTAATAATATTAAAAATATAAATAAAATAATTTGTTTATATATTATTAAATATAATTTAAAAAATTATAATAACTTATAAATATAATATTTTATTTTTTTATTTTTTATAAACTAATTATTATAAACTAGTTTTTATAATTAAAATAAATTTTAAATTAATAACAAAACTTAATAATATTTATATAAATAATATATTATTTACTATAAAAACTATTAATTATTTTATTTTATAATAAAAAAAAATAATTATTAAAAACTATAACTTTATTATATTAATAAAAGTTTATAACTATTTAGTTTTTATTAATTTTATATATTTTTTATTATAATAAATACAATAAAAGCAACAGGTTTAAACACTTAATTTACTTATTATTAAGAGCTAATATTTTATATAAAGAAGAAAAGAAAAAAAAAGCGTAATAAGTACAAGAATTTACACTTAAATATATAGCCCACGAAGGTATTCATTATAGCAGTAGTAGTTACTTAGTGAATACTAGCCAGTGAATACTATAGCCCCCGCATGAACCACTAGCCACACCCTAGCCACACAGCGCCTCCACACCAGCCACACAGCGCCTGGGCTATAATATTTATTATATAATAAAAACGAAATATATAAAAAACGTTGTTTTATTTATTTATTTTATACAGCTTATATTATAAAATTTATTATAAATATTATAATATATTTATATATTTTATTAGTTAAAAAAATATACTTTTATATTAAGTTTAATTTTTTATTAATAATTAATAAAAAAAATTTTAAACTATTAGTTTTTAAATATATTAACTTTGTTTTTATTAATTTAAATATTATAAGCTTTAATTATTTCAATAAATTTAGCTATTTTATTTATTTTTTTAATATAAATATAAATATTATTTTTTATTATATTTTTAAAAACGTTAGCTAATTTTTTAATATTAAATATAATATTATTATTTAAAGTTTTAAACTTTAATAGTTTAATTAAAAATATAATATATAATTTATTAAAAAATAAAATATTAATAATTATATTAAATATTATATTAATAAAAAAAGTATATATTAAACATATATTAATAGTTAAAAGTATAAATATATATATTTTTATAAATATTATTAAAGTTAAATTTATTAATTTATTTATATATATTAATAATTTATTATTAAATATTATATTAATTATAATTATTATAATTATAAATAATATATTAAATTTAATATTAATAATAATTATTAAGTTTATAATAGTTAAAAAACTTAATTTTATTATATTAATTATAAAAATAATAAATATAATAATAATAATTATTAAAATTTTTATAACTAACTTTTTAAAGCTTATATAGTTTTTATTATTATTATTTTTTTAAATTTAACTTAGTTTAATATTTTTATAAAGTTTAATTAATATTTTTATATTTATTATTATATATATTATAGCTTTATAAATTATTATAAAATAAAAACTATAATTAATTAATAAAAGTTTATAATTAATTTATATATAAGCTTTTTTTTTGTTTTTAATTATAATATTATATATATTTATTATTTTATATATATATTTATAGCTATAAATTAATATTTTAAATATAATTATAAAATTATTAAATTTATAAAAAATAATTATATTATTAAAATAATTAATAATTATTTTATATAACTATAAAAAGTTATTTTTAATAAATATACCTAGCTATAACTTTTTATTTATAGCTTATTCTTTTTTTTTATATTTAATAATTTTAAATTTCTTTTATTTATTTATATTTTATATATAAAACTTAAATTTAGCTTATTTATTAAAAATAATATAAATATTTTTAATTATTATAATAATATTTTTTTTATTTTTTATTAAATATTTAAATATATTTAAATAATTTTAATTAATCATTATTCTTTTTTTACTAAAATTAATATAAACTTTTATATTTAGTTTAATTAATATTATTTAAACTTTAAATTAAAAATATAAATAATTTAAATAAAATATTTTATTATATTTATTAATATTTAAAACTTTTTTAATAAAATTTTTTTTATTAAAGATTTTATTAATTAAAATAAGTTTTTTTTTTTTAGTTAAATTAAAAGTAAAAACTAATTTATTTTTATAAACTTTTTTTTTAACGTTAAAATACTAGCTTAAATACTAAAAAAGCTTGTTTTAAAAAAATAATATAAATTTATAATATTTATATATATATTAAATAAAGTTAATAAATAATATTATAATTATTTTTTTTAATTAAATTAAAAATTTATATTTTTTTATATATAATATAGTTTATAAACAAGTTATATATATAAATAAGTTATATATTTTTTTTATTAATATATATATTTCATTTTTATTATATAATAATTTTATAATAATATAATATTTGTTTAAATAAAAGAAGCTAATTTAATTTTTATTATTAAAGCTATTTAATTAGTAAAAAAAATTAATACTTAACGTGTTTTTAAAATTTATAATATTTTTATTATTATAATATATAATAAAATAAACAAATATATTACACGCGATAAAACTTATACTAATATATATAAACTTAATTTAATTAAAAAAAATAATTTTTTTAAATATATTTTTAATTTAAATAAACGAGGATATTATTTTGTTTATATTATTATAAAAAATATAGTTAATTTTTTTTATAATTTACATAATATATTTTTAGTTAATAAATAATAAGTTTATAATTTTATTAATTATTATAAAAAGTTTAAAACATAGTTTATATATATTTATAATTATTAAAAAGTATTATATAAAAATTTAAAAATTATTAGCGCGTAGTTTAAACGTTATATACGCGTAAAAATATAATACGGTATTTATAATAATAATATTTAAAACTTTAACAAAACTAAGTTTATAATAAGCTAGATTTATTTATATATAGTTGTTATATATATTAATTAATATAAAAAACATAAAATAGTATAGTTTAATAATAAAGAATAGTTAATAGTAATTTGTTTTATTAATTTATATAGTTTATTTATTTTTTTATATATTATTTTTTAAAATATTTTTTATTTTTAATATTAATATAAAAA
>MU619923.1:0-40906 GCA_025201785.1 Xylaria longipes
TTAAAAAGGGTGTAAAAAAGTGTTAAAAAGTGGATTTTTGGTGTGAAAAGGGTGGCCCGTGGGGGGACGGCCCGTAGGGGGGCCACTGATCTTATTCGGCTTCGTTGGCGGGGGGCAAGTCTAGGGCAAAAGGGTCCCAGCTCACATCTTGCATCAGCACTGACAGGGCAGCTGGAGAGAGGATGCCATCATCATCCTGTGTGTGCTCTTCGGCCATTGTCTGACTCTGTTCGAATTTCTCGGGCTCGTTGTAAGCTGGTGACTGTACTGAAATATCCGAAAAGGAGCCCATCCAAGAACTGGGAGGACGTTGCTGATCCACAGGCTGGCTTCGACGAAGACTCTCGAGAGTAGGATTGAGAGAAGACTGGAATGAATAATCCGACGGAGCATAGCTAGCCTCACGAGCCTGGAGAGGTAGACCATTCATGTGCTGGAGAGTCCCATAAGAGGTACTGGTACCGTATGTCGAAGAGTGTACCGAATGATCCGAGACAGTGCCAGTCTGGACACTCTGAACATGTTGACCACCCATGCTCAGACTGTGTTCGAAATTCTCGGGCATACTCGGAGCCGGAGACTGTAGTTGGTATTCACTAAATGGAGAACCGTACTGAATAGCTTGCGCGGGATGGCCGCGCACATCTTGGGAGGCTCTATGATTCTCGACGGGGCTTTTATTTGTAGTCTGGCCAGTTCGTCGTCGTTTATTTGGTCGCGTGGAGTCGGAGTCGGAGACTGATTCTTCGGCACGCTTCGCCTCAGCCTTAGTTCTCGCCAATTGCAACCAAGGCTCCTTTTCCTCGTCTGTCAGAGCTTTCCACCTAGCTCCTAGGATCGTGGCTAGGACAGTGGTCAGCCTAATAAATCACAAACAGTAATATTAGGCGCTGTAGACCTGGACTCACATATTTCTCCGTTTTTGATCCCTGGGGTCTCAGCCTTGACAAGAAGGGAGTGATGAGATCTATAGACCAAGAAACCATTTGGTGATTTCGTCTTCTTCTGAGAGGTTGTGGGGAACAGCACCGGCAAATTGAAGCCTGGTACTACTTTGGCTTCGCATGACTGGTTGATAGTGATACTAGCCAGACTCGCAAGATATACTCGATTATCGCATCTTGAGTCCAAGTAGAACTCGACCTGATGGCCAACGGCCGACCTAGAGGTTACGAAGAACGTCAGAAGGATGGTTCAGGGAAATATTAACTTATGTAACTGCGTGTGAATGTGTGATGTTGGCCACGTGTCAAGGGTTTAGAGTATGGCCTGAGGCAACAAGCGTCGCACGCACAACAGAAAGCATGAAAATGAGCAGAGATTTTGCAACTAGAAAACCGTAATGCTTACCCTGCTTGGCTCTTTGCCATAGATTGGCCCTCCGTGTCGAGGAAGTTGAATGTTCCGACGGGAATCTTTACGACAGTAGTTGTCCCGTCAAGTTGGACTGAAATCTGCTCGAGGACAGAGTCTAGAGCAACGCTGCTGAAGCTCTTTGTATTCGACATGTTGATAAGTTGTGCGCTAGTTCAGGTCTCTTTCTGCCTGTGTTAGAGGAACAAGTCGGCAGAGAAGAGAAAGCTTCATTACCTTGAGAGAGCTTTGTGGCGGCGACTTACGAAGATGGTCTGCACGAGCTGCAGACGGGGCCTGAGGCTATGTAGAATGCGATAGGCAAAATGTGAGGCAATTCGGGTTGCCTGCCGAAGAGCTTGCGGCGACGACTGCTTGTGAAGATGCACTCTGAGAGATGCAGATGGCGTACTAGGCTGCGTGAGATGCGCGAATGGGAATGGATAGTGAGTGCAACGTGACGATGTATAGAGTGAGGGCTGGAGGGCTGTGGTGTATTCACGAAGCTCATGAACCATGGGAGATCGTCAGAAAAGGTGACGCAGAAGTGGTGGAGGAAGAGAAACTGCAGAGAAGGGGAAAGTTAGTTTTGTAGGTTGCGTGAGGAACCTCAAAACCTCAGAGTGCAACTGGGCAACCGTTATAGGCATTGATATAGTAGTTAACAGTGAGTGTTAGTTGCTATGGTCAAGATAATTAGGTCATCAAAAAATTTTTTACCGCCAGCGTGGTGTGCGTGGTGCGCGTTGCTCGCTTTTAGTCACGGGGTTTCCATCACAGACGTGACGGAGACGTGTCCAAGCGAATTCAATCAAGCCCCCGTTAATTCACAGCCATAGTACGGTTAAGACGACTGACTGAGCTTAGCAGGGTCCCAGAAATCATCTACGTTCCGTTTTGTTGGCTTGGTTGCTTTTCCTGGACGTGATTATTGAAACTCATATCTATAATACAGGCATCCTAGAACTTTTCTAAAGTTACTATAATCTGCAGACTATACTGGACGCTCAGGCAAGCACCTCTGGTATTAGATGTCTTGACAACGGATTAGTCATTTGCTGACAAGTAGACGAGAAGTGCTCATCCAAAACCATAAGCGTGTATCTGAAGCTATTTAACTGCATCGATTATTGTTCCTAGTATGGTTCCAAAGTTCTTGCCTAGAAAACCCCTGCTAAATAAACTATCTAGCAACTGTATAGCGGGAGAGCGTATATACAAGGTATTGTGAGTTGTTTTAAAAAGCTTAAGCGGTTGTAACTGCTAACACTCTTATGCTAAGAGCTGAAGCGCCAATTTATTTGCATAGGTAGGTAGACAGAAAACTGCCAACTCTATATGGCTAAATACAAGTTTCGCCGTCCGCTGCACTCGTTCTCTTCCCGTACCTCTTTGGAAACCGACCAAGGGAAACGGAGACTTGGCGAAACATATGGATTAAACCTTTGAATCTTGCAATCTTGAGGAACATCTAGGTTAAGGCAGCCAATGACGTTGACAGCTTCAATCGAGCTCAGGTTAAGTAGACTCAAGTTCCTTGAGTCCCTGTATTTTCTTAATTAGGTTAAGTAACGATAGCTTTCAAGGCCAGACATTTTGTTAAAATCGGATTACGGCAATATATATATTACATAAGGCTAAGTGTTTGTTACAACAGTGGGTACCTACCTATAAGTGAGTGCAAATGGCAAGGCACTAAGTTGGTAACGTTTTACTTTTGCATACTAAATTGGCCCGCGTGACTGTAGTACAGAACCGGGCCCTAGCCTAGAAGGTAAGTCTAGGCTATACGCATCCAAGGCTAGTAGTGATCATTTGAATAAATGGGGAATGTGACAATCATGTAGAATAAAACGTAATATATTAAAAGGAACGCAACAATAGCTAATGAATGAATCAAAAATGATGTAGGTGGTAATTAAGGTTTAACAATACACCAAGAAGAAAATCGCCAGCTTGAGTAAGCTCCCCTTTTTTCTTACCCTTTTATTGGTTAGTTTTGCCTTACGTATTCACTCGCACTGCTTTAATACAAGCGTTGAAGAGTTGATATAAAAGCCTTTAAAACTAGAAGTTCTAGCATGCGAAATTAAAGTCCTTTATACCACGTTTACCTAACATAACGAAGACTTTTACGTAATCATTACCCTATAAAATCTAGATAAAATCATTAATTAAAGTTATTTTTATAACATTTACTATATAATTTAAAGGATAAAAGTGTAAATTTAAAAGATATGTTTAATAAAATGTTATTAATAGTAATATCTTTATATAAAATTCTTTTAAACAAAAACAAGTAAACAAATTCGTGAAATTACTATTAATAAAATGAGATAATTGTGGCGGGAGGTGGTGATGCAATGGATAATAATAGTTAATTTTAATCTAGAAATTATAACTATCGCCCAATATTATACGGACAAATGCAGCATAGCCGCGAAGGGGTTTATCTAACAGCACCAAAAGGACAGACTCTTAGTGAAAGCGTTATAAGCCCGTTCGTCTCCACGTGATCAGTCTTACATCCCTTGTTGGTTGGGGGATGTTTGACTGCAGCATCAAAGATGAGCATGTGCTAGCAGAGAGCACCGGAATTGGTATTGTCGGGAGCTTAGATGGCATCAAGTGAGATACATCGACCCGATCGACGAAATTGGAACGGATTAAGCAGAATGCGAGCCAACAACATATTTGTTGAAATAGCGATATTGGGAACATAGTTAACTGTGTGAGCCATGGGGGGAAAATAAAAAGTCGTTTTATCAAGTCGTGGTTTCGTTGTGATGTGCTTTCTATCCCTCGGTGAGCTTATTCGGATTACTAATAGAGCTTGACATATACTACACGATCGAATAGTAGTTCAGTCTCTCATCGTGTGGTGAGCTGGTACACAACTGGTAGAAACGGGATAGACCACCGGTAATATTAAAAGGGTATATATATTAAATGTTATTAGAGAAGTTGCCCATTCCAATAACCCAGGCCATTCGCCTTCCACCCCTTCGTTAGCCACCCTTTGTCCACCAGCTTGCAGTCGTATTGCTAAGAGTGCCGTGCTAGAATAGGATGAATAATCATTAAGTATACGTAGGTGTATTACCTTGTAATCTTCCAATGGCGACAGAAGAACATTAGCAACCATCTAGCGGGGCGTATCATGTGAACATCTTCCCAAATAAATAGCGAAATTGCAGTTACACTCTAGTATTTATTATCATAGGGAAGATGCCGGTTATCTACAAGGCTTAGTTACAACGCATGCCACTCCTCCCCGTGAAATGTCCTTATTCAAATTCTGTAGGACCATTCACTTAGATCTGGATACCAGGCTCGCGGTCCCAATCGATAGACCGGGTTTTTTCTTCGTCATACAGGTTGACCAGCGGAGCAAAGACGGGTTTGCCTGGTTTCTCGCCACAGCTCATTTTCTCGGCGTCCTCTTCGGTGAGGGTGCTCCAATGCCAGTCCGTCCACTCGGGATTGTCCTAGCCGCAGTCCGTGTGATTAGTTACGACGGTGACCAAAATCAGGGAGTTCATGTTCCATACCATTGAAAGTTGTTTCGGTTCGCCGGGAAAGCCACAGAACACAAAGAAAGTGACGTAGTGTTCGCCTTCAATCACGTTCTCCGTAGTGCGGATGATGGCCTCAGCTTTCACCTCGAGGCCGGTCTGCTCGCGCACAATGCGCGATGCGCATTTCAGGATTCGCTCTCCGCTTTGGAGGAGGCCGCATGGGTAGGACCAAGTTCCTTCATATCATGGTCAGGCGTGTGGCATGTAGAAAAGGGTCATCAGGTATGTAAGTGCTCACCGGAGTCAGGTGCAACAAGGCGCTTTCCAACCAGGAAGTTGATGCCATGAGATTCAGGCATGCCCTCAGGAATATCGTCGTCGCAACCCCCCACCATTCCTGCAACAAGGATTCGAGGAACGGCGGGTTCGGGACGCCGAAGTAGGCCCAGGTCGGTCTGGATGCTCGAAGCAGGAAGCTCCTCCTGGTCTGCCTTTTGGGTTCTTGGGCGCTTAGGCATCTCGAATAGAGTAGACTGTCTCTCTTAAATGCTAGTTGGCGTGAGGCCAGGAAAGGATGAAGCGGCAACTGTGATAAGGGCTTGAATACAAGGGCCTGGAACAAGAGTTCGAATTTAGCTAATAATTCTCTAGGGGTCTAAATGGTCCTTGGTTTCCTGTTCCTTTAAGCGATGTGACCTCGTCCCTTTGGCTTTATTTATATTTATGCTTTTAGATTTGTTATTTACCCCCTTGCTTGGTCGAGGCCTTACTTGCAGACTTTTTCAGGCATGTAAGCCTGAAGTCTAGTAGATACGAGCCGTGTGTCTTGCAAATCTTCGCCGTATGTTTTGAATCAGGGCTTGGCTGGTTGGCCCGTGTGATAGCAATACCCACGGTTTGGTGATGCAAGTCACGGTCTACGTGATGATGCAAAGAAGGGAGGAGGTTGGCTGTGATGCCCGTAGCCTGTTAGTGTGAGGTACGTACCTTTAGTGGGCGCGTCTACAACGCGCTAATGAGGAATATGTTTATGACGTTTGTAAGATAAATATGTTTATAATTACGTAAGTTAAGGCAAAAGTCAGCTAAGTAGCTAGAGGTGAGCAAGACAATAATGAGAGTGAGGACTAGGCAGTAGGAATCACTCGAGGTTACTCATCAACGCTGTCCCAAGCGACCAAGTCTACAGGAACGTGGCACGAGCGTGGATCGGCCATCACAGCTCACTTAAAATTCAATCCAGGTGCGAAATCGAAGCAGGCGTTAGGCCATAGGGAAGATGTTTGTGACGATAGGGACAATGCTAACCACGCGTTGGAGGCTGGTAGTAGCACATCATATGAGAGCTGCACACGGAACAGCCTGCCAAGCCCTGATTTAAGACATACATGAAAATGTCTACAAGTAAGGCCTCGACCAGGTAAGGGAGTAGATAATGCATGAATATAAATAGAGATAAGGGGACGAGGTTACATCGTTTAATTGGGACCCCTAGAGAATTATTAGTTGAATTTGAACTCTTGTATTCAAGCCCTTGTCACAAGAGCAAGCATAATGAATTTAACAGCAAACATCATGATGATATATGTAGTAATAATGACTACAAAGGAAATATTTACCGACCGAGTATCGAATTTCATGACGGACAACCCAGCCATCCGCATCAAGAAAGTTGAAGGTGGCGATGAGAATCTTCACTGCGCTGGTCGCGCTCTATGGTTGAGCCGCGATTGTGTCCGGCGCATCAAACCGGCGCACAGCCTAGTTAGTCCATGAAGGGTATTTTCGGCAACCTTCGCTTAGTGCCTTGATGAGTGCCGGTGGAATGAACTTTTGATAGAGAGACCTAGGATCGCGCCCTACATTTGTTGCTGATGTAAACACCAACGCAGTATATATAATACCTACCTAGGTAGGTACTGCACTACTCTACCTTACACATACTATGCCATCATAATTATCAGTGGCTCACAGGATCTAGGTAGTGCTAGGCAGGAAGTAACCGCAACCCTGATCGGTGTAGACAGTGACGTGACAACTGACCTGTGTGCCCTATGTAATGATGGGTTAATTAACCAGCGTAACTGAATTCTTTGTCATGCAGCGGCAACGTGGCTGAGTGGTTAAAGCGTATGACTAGAAATCATATCCCTTCGGGGTCACAGGTTCGAGTCCTGTCGTTGTCGTAATACTTCTCTCGTGGGTTAGAAATTTTGTTTTTGTGATTATATATAATTTTTGCCCCAGATCATTTTTCTTCTCTTTCTAGTAGCTTAACAATTGGTTGTTTTCTGTATGTGTTTCGTGATAAAAGATATTTCCTTTCCTATCACTAACAGGCAGGCCACATGATACCTTAACCTACTAAATAAGTCCCGGGTCTGTGGGACACGTTGGGATACCCCGCAGTAATCACGGTCTTTTAAGTTCCTGTTGCCGATGTCAACTTTGCAGGCAGACAGGGCAAGCACTTCGAGCTGAAAGAAAATGAAGGTTATTAGCAACCCTTGTACAATCCGATAGCTGCTATGTATAGTAACCGAAGCATCACTCGCTTGCTTGAAATATTACATGGAAGCTTTCTAGGTACTTTCTAGTATATACTCCTATAGATAGGTTGCCATGTTTACAACGTAAGTACCTATGTGGGCGCCAGCGCGTTTTAATCGGTTAACGGTCAGCCCATACGTAGTAGTTAAAGTCGGACTTCGGACTCGGTTTCCCGTCCCCTGTCCACTATCGGGCAATCAGCTCGGGACCGACAAGATCACGTTATTGTTCTCAAGAAATACATAAAGTCGGCATCTATCTTTCGACGGTTATTCAAAATTGATTAATCGATTAATACGATCGTTCTACCTAAATTACATAGATACCTTCTAGGACGAAGAACCTAGCAACTCAGTAACCACAGCATCCCCTAACACGACCCCACTTTTGTTTGAGCCAACCACAGCCGCCACCACCGTCCTGAACAGGAAAGGAAAGGAATTGGGGTAGTCCGACGAGGTCACTTCAACATACCTAAGTATTCAATACCACGATCCCTCTGTTTGCTACTTCATTCTTCAATCTGCCTCTTAAGCCCTTGATTTTCCCCTCGTGGCCAACCGGAATTTCTCCTAGGTTTAACACGAAGCCCAGAGCACACCAACAATGGCCGCCAATACTGTTTTGACAGGCCAGCTCCCTACCGTATTGGGAAGTGTTGCGCTAGCTGGTATCGGAATAGGAGTCTACTCACGATACCTGACGAGTGTTGTACATGCAGATAGCGGCGCACCGCCAAAGGCATTCGGCGGCGGGCCGGCCTTCCTGTCGCTCCAGCTGCAGAGCAGCGAAGTGGTCAATCATAACACGAAGAGACTGCGGTTTGCGTTGCCAACGGACGAGCATGTCAGCGGACTTGCGCTTACATGTAAGCATTCCTATAGAGGAGTAAAACGAAGCCCATCCAGCTGATTGGCTATAGCGGCCCTTCTTACGTATTCTTGGCCTAAAGGGTGCATCCTCCCTTGCGTACGGCCTTACACGCCCATCACAAGAAGCGGTAAGCTCACGTGGCAATGGTTACTGCACCCACCTTGTTCGTACCACTGACAACGTTGTAAGATGAGGCTGGTGTCCTTGAGTTGATGGTGAAGAAGTACCCCAATGGAAAGCAGAGCACCCACCTACACTCCTTACAACCCGGAGATTCTCTGCGCTTCGTGACACCTATCCCGGGGTACAAATGGACACCCAATCGCCACCCTGATATCACGCTTATTGCCGGGGGTGCTGGTATCACACCTATGTACCAACTGATCCAGGGTATATTGTCAAATCCCGAAGACAAGACTCGCATAACACTGGTGTTCGGTGTGAATACAGACGCCGATGTGCTACTGAAGTCAGAGTTTGAGGATTTCGAGCGTCAGTTCCCAACCCGCTTCAAGGCCATTTACACCGTCAGCAATCCAGTTCCGGGTTCGCCTTATCCGAAGGGATATGTAACAAAGGAGCTCTTAAGTAAGGTGATGAGCGGCACACCCGAAACGGAGAACACGAAAGTGTTCGTGTGCGGCCCGCCAGCAATGGAAAATGCGCTTGTCGGAAGTCGAAAGCAGCCAGGTATATTGGGCGAGTTGGGATACACCAAGGGCCAGATTTATAGATTCTAGTTGACAAGGCTTGGCGTGAGAGTGTTGTGTTAATGGTTCGCGATGTACTATTAGATACCCAAGCAAATCCAATATAAATTCATTTGTCGGTGTATTTAGTTTTTCAGGGGGGTGTAGACGGAGCGTGAAGAAATATGGTTACGACGGGCGCTTGAATAACAATGTTTGCAAAGATTACAAGCGTACAATCCAACAGCCTTATTTCAAGTGGCAGCAATTATTACGTCAGGGTCTACCCATGCCGGGTTCTACATACCTTCCATACATATCATGTGTAGATTTGCACAACCCTATCTGAGAAAAAAAACAATAGTAATTGCATGCCCATGCCAACTTCTCCCTATGACGGTCTTGCTGCCATGAACGCTTACATCGAAGACTGCCAGTAATCACTAGTAGGTTTAACGAGGAATGGACGACTCGTCTATCTCGGGTTGTGATTGGAAGATGTTGGTCGAAGTTGCAGGGTCGAAGAATAATTCGGTGCAGGTGCGACCATCTACATACCCACCATGAATGCTTGAGCTCGCAGTTAATTTAGCACCTATGAAATGGCGGCATGCTTCATATTATACCCTCATCAGGCACGCTGGCAGCTACGTGAGTGTGCTGCTCTACACAAATTGGAACATCACCTACTTTAGGCTCCTAAAATATCATGGGACGGCCTAAGAAGGACCGCGGTAAGGGGAGTAAGGATGGAGACGAACAGAAACACGCCAAGTTCTTGGTAGGTGTTGAAACAGAGGCACCATTAGCCGTAACTAGACGGAACCAAGTCACAGGATTGGATGACTTGCTACAGGGTACGGAAGCCTTGCGTGAACTGGCATGGTTATTCAACGAGAACGGCCTCCACGCTTATGATAGCGCCGTCGATCATGAACATGATCATTCAAGATGGGCTATTACTATTGACTCAAGTATCGAGGTTGGCCAAGAGCTACAAGGTATGTTTCCATTAACAGTCACTTTGGCAAACACGTTACTAACTAACTATATTTAGGGGTCGGAACTCCCGTTGAGATTAAATCCCCTCCAATCACTGTCGACAATTCAAGACATGAGGAAAAGTTCCATACTATGTGGGCGATCATCGATCGTTTCAAAATCCAAAGTATTGAGCACTGGAAGATGGCCAGCACACATAGTACGCACAAAACCTGTATTTCCAGTTTGCCAAACCTTGTGCACCTAAAACTACGAAAATTAGTTGTATCCCCTACCACATGCAGCGGCTTCTAACAACTGAATTTTTCCAGTACACTTTTCCTTGAAAGATTTGCCTCAATTCCCGCTACCGGTAGCTCAGCAGCTTGCTTTCTGTGTGGTCTATTTCGAGGAAGCTATCGATGATCTCATCCCTGCAATGACGGACTCCACTGACCGAAAGCGCCCGGGAGGTTGGAAGAATTGTGATAGATTTAGTAAGAGGAACAGGGTTAGACCTGAGTATAACGATAGGCGACCGCTGGACGATCTACGAAGTTGCTGGGGTGCTATTCGTTCTACGAGGGATATTAAAGAGCTAAGCGATTTGATGTGCTATGATGATGATGCTTACAGGAGAACTCATGGGCGGGAGGTCAAGAATTGGAAATAGAATTTCAAAGGTCTTGACTATAGAACTATTGAGTTCCGCCAGAGTGAGTATCTCCAGTCATTTATCTTGTCCTCCGTTTGTAGTGGAAAACCATTATCTTTTCGGTACTCGTTCTACCAAACTTTACATAATTAATCGTCAAGACCCCTAGACCATAGCCACAAGAACAATTACTGAAGCGTTACATTGCAGTGCCTCCAAGCCGCTCAGCGCAGGAAACGTTAACATGGATCGACTTCACGACCGAGTTCGTGCAGGCCGCGGGTAGAGTTGACAGGGCAAAACTAGACGCGGCTTTTGAGGGGATAATTTCCTTCACGGAAGCCTTAGGGTTTGGGCTGGGCGGTAATACTCGAGAAGTCCAGCTACAGTGGGAAGATCAGTGGGCCAGGGGTGGAAATTCAAGCGGAATTACCTCTTACTATTTGCAATTGTTCATGGATTGCGAGGACGGTTTCTGGGACAGAATGAAGTACATAAAGGATTGCATAGAGTCCGATCTAGCTCGGCTTCCTCGAAACTGATGCTTCGCTACTGACGCAAGACACGATAATGCGGCCTGTTTAATAGGATGGCGATCAGCCGTCTGGGATTCTCCAAGGCGTTTGGCTGCGTGGAGGCTTTTCAAATTAGATTTAGTAGAGGTCTGTTAGATTTAGCCCTAGGCAACGAGTAGTGAGCTTATAGACTATTATCAGGGGCTTACTTAGGTAGAAGTTAGCCAACTAATAAAGGGTAGCATAGTGGAAATATTAGATACACACTTATTTTATATAAGGGATAAATATATATATAATAGTAATAGCTATAAAAAACTAAACTTATACTTTTATAATAATTAATTAATTAAACGTTTTAAACAACTTATAAAAAGCTTGTATATATTTAAATAATTAAAATTTAATAATTAAAAATTTTATTAATTTTTATATTTTATTGTTAGCGATTTTTTTATAAGCTATTATTTAAATTATATAAATTAACTACTTATAAGCTTATTAATTGCTATAAAAAACGTAATTATAATAATTATTATATTTATTTTATTAAATAACTTTTTTTAATAAAAAAAAAACTTTATATTTAAAGCTTATAGCTGTGATTTTTAAAACTATATAAACTTTAAAAATTAATTTTTTTAGCTTATAAAGTTAAAAATGCTTGTTATTTTATAATACTTTTTAATTATAAATATAAAACTATTTATAACTATATTTATAAATTTTATATTTATTAAAAAAATTTAGTTTTTTATTATTAAAAATTATTATGTTTATATTTTAAAATAATATAAAACTTATTATATAAAAGTTATAAAACTTATTAAATAAATATATAAATTAATTTATATAAATTATTAATTAATTTATATAAAAACTTATTAAATAATTAATTAATAATATAATAATTTATAAAAATTTAACAATATTATTTAATAAATATTTAAATTTAAATATTATAATAAATATAAATAATTTATAACTAAAATAATTAACTATTATATAATTAATTTTATTAAATAAATAAAAAATTAATTTAATAAAATTATTAAACTATATATTAAAAATAATAACTTAAATTTTTTTAAACTTATTATTAACTTAAAACAAACTTTATAAAATATTTATTTAAATTAATATATAATATTTAAAAACTAATATAATAAAACTATATTAAATAAAACTTTATAGTATTGTTGTACTTATATACTAATAAAAACAGGGCTTTAGTAATATATATTATATTATACTAAAATCTATAAATAAGGAGGAAAAAAAAAGCAAGGAATTTAGCTATAGAATATTTATATTAAGTAGGTGGTATATGTAGGGTATAGGCTATAAAGCAGCTAGCAGGCAGCTAGCAACAACTAGTAGTAAATATATTAAGTGCAGTGGCTAGTGCGGGGTAAAGCTACTAGCTAACCTATTATAAGCTATTAAGCTATAACTACCCCTTTTTTAAAAAAATAGTTTGTTTGCGAGATATAGCCTTAATTAAAAAACTTTACCGGAAATTAAATAAATAGTTTAACTACTTTTTAGCAAAAAAAGGGATCGCTTTAAGTCTTTATTAGTATAGTTTTTTATAAAGCTTTTATTTAATTAAGTTATTATATTAATTTTTTTATATATTAATTAAATAATTTTAAAATAAATTGTTTTATATATATTTATATTATATAAGCTTTTTTTTTTGCTTTTATACTTTATTATTGTTTAAATACAGCTTATTAAAGTTATTTTTTTGCGCTATATTTAGCTATATGTTTAGTTTTACTAGCGGTTTAATAAAATTAGGATTTATTTTATAAAACTTTTTTAAGATTTTTGTGCTATTTTTAAAGTTTTTCGCAGGGTATTATTTATTGTTTACTTTTTAGCTTTTTTAGTTAATTTAATACTAAAGCTTATAGTAATAAATTCTTAATATATAAACTTGTTTAATAGTAAATTTTTTTTTTTTTTTTAGTTTTATTATTTTGCTGTTAAAGTTTTTAGCTTTTTAGCCTAGAAGTAGGTTATTAAAATATTTGCGCAGCTTATTTACGTAGTAACGGTTTAAAGCTTTTTATAAAAATAGGACTTTTAAAATAAACGTGTTTTTATTATGTTTAAAGATTTTATATTTTTGTTAAGTTATAGAATAATCGAGCTTATTAAAAGGCTGATTTATTTTTTATAATTATTATTTTTTTAATATTAATATATAATTATTAATATTAAAGTTTAGGTTATAATAATTTTTATTTGTTTAATATATTATATATTTTTAAGTATATAATAGTTGTTTTTTTGTTAATTTTATAAAATATATTATTTTTTATACTTTATTTTAAGCTTTTTTACGTAGGGCTTTTTTTTATATAAGTAAATTTTTTAACTTATTATATATAGTCCGGTTTTTTTAATTAAAATAAAAAAATATAAAAAAACTTATTTTTATTTTATAAAAAGATAGTTTTATAAATTTATAAGGTAATAAAGCTTGTATATAATTTATAATAAATATATGCTTTAATTAATTATTTTAATAATAGTTTATGTAAGGTTATAACGTTTAATTTAAATATTTGTTTATAATTTTAGCCTGCTTTACTATTTTATAATATTTTATAAAAGCAAGGGTATAATATACTTTTATTAATTTATATAATTTATTTATAAAACTAAAAATAAACTATAGTCCGCGGTTAAAAGTTAAAGTTATAAATATGTTAAATATTTTAAATAGTTTTTTATAATATATTTTAGCTATATTTTTAGTTATAGCTTATATTATATAAAAAATAGTTTAAGCTTTTTTTTTTAATTAATTTATTATAACTAGGGTATTATTATAGCTATATTTATTTTTAAATATTTATTTAAAGTTTATTATTAAATAACGTTATATATAATTAAAAATAAATAAAAAGGTTAGCTTTCCCGGGGTTTTGTTTTTAAATATTTTTATTAGTTTATATTTTATATAGTTAAATATATATATTTTATAATTATTTATATACTTAAGCTATTAATAACGTTTTACTACTAGTTTTTTAGTTTTACGTTTATTAAAGTATGCTGTAGTTATATAGTTATATATTTTTTATATAATACGTGTTTATAAATATAAAAAATTAAATATAACAAACTTTTTTTTATATATAGTTAATTTGTTTTTAAAGGATTATAAGTTGTTTTTACGCTAGTTTTAAGCTTTTTTTCGGTAAATTTTTATATTAGTATTTTTACGGTTTTTTTTTAAAATTCTTTTTATTAACTAATATTTGTTTAATTTTTTAAGTTTTGCTTATAGCTTAAATATAAAAATAAAAATAATTATTATAAAGGTTTAAACTTATTTAAAAGCTTTAGCTGTATTATTAATAGGTTAAAAAAAAATAAAGTAACGTTATGTTTTTTTTTTTTTTTTTTATATTATTAAATTTTTTTATTTTTATAATAATATATTAATTAATATGTTTTTTTTTCTTAAATAATAAATAATAAAAAAATTATATTTTAAAAAAAAGTTAGCTTATTTAGTTTATTAAAAGTTTAAGTATTGTTTAATATTAAAATATTTTAAAGCTTAATAATTAATAATTATTAAAAAAAGTTTATTTTATTTATTAATTAGTTCGGGCTTTTATTTTTTTAATATTAAAACTACTGCTAATATTTTTTTATTATATATATTATAGTTTAATTTAATGTTATAAAATATTTTAAAAAAATACGCGGCAAAGTATTACTTATTTTTATATTTTTATATTATAGTTTTAGTAGCTACGCTATTAAAAGTATTAGTTTTTATTTTAGTAGGAAAGTTATATTTATAATATTATAACAAAAAGTAAAAATAAAAATTTTTTTTAATTTATTAAATAATTTATTATATATATTATTTTATTTAAATAATATATTTTTTTTTATTAATTAGTTTAGTAGCGCTGTTATTTAGCTATAATTATATATAAACTTTTAGTAAAAATTATAAAATTTTAAAAAAAATTATATATTTTTTATAGTAGTAAGTAGTTTTTAATTATATATTATTTTTATTTTAATTAAGTTTATTTATATACTTTTAATATTTATAATATAGTTTAAAAACTTGGTTTTAATAATATAAAATTTAGATTTTTTAATATTTATTTATAAGCTTGTATTTTTTAAGCGTTATAGAACTAGCTTTATATATTTATAGTAATTTTTTAAATTATTTAAATAAATAAAGATATTATTTATATAAACGTTATAAAAATTATTAAAATAATTAAATAAAATATTATTAATATAACGTTAAAATATAAAAAGTTTATTTATAAGTTTAAATAATAATATTTTATAATAATAAACATTATATTATATATAAAAAGTTATTAGGTTTTTATTTTCCGGATATATTTTTATATAATAAAAAGCTTATTATATATTTATTTTAGTAAAAATTTTAGCTTAAGTTATATAAAACAAGGTTTTTTTAATAAAAAATAAAAAATACTTGTTTTTTTTAATAAATTTATTTAATTTTTAATAATTTATATAAAAATAAAGTTTTTTATTTTATTTATATATAAATAAAATAAAAAATATATAAAATATATTATTTAGTTTAATAAATTTTTTTTATAAATTATTAATTAAATAATTTTTAATTATTTTTAGTTTATTTAACAATATTTTATATAAAAAGCTATAGTTTAAGTTATTAGTTAATTTATTATTAATAAATTTTATTTTATAATTTATTTTAAAATAGTATAAAAATAATATATTTAAATTTATTTTATTAAATATATAAATTAAGTTATAATATTTTAATAGTATAAGTTTTAAAGTTTTTTATTTTAATTTTTTATTTTTATTTTTAAAAAACTTTTTTTTTTTTGTTTTAGTTTTTTTATTATTAATAAATTTATTAATTTTATAAATATTAATAATTTATATTTAATATAAAGATTTTTTTTTTTAAATAAAAGTTTAAAATATAAAAGTATTAAAGTTTATAATTTTTTATAAAAGTTTTTTTTTAAATTATTTAATTTTATTTTTTTATAAACAGTATAGTTTTATATTATTTAATTTTTATCCAGCCGAGAGGCTTTTTTATTCCAGCTTTTTTTTTTTTTTTTTTATAAATAAGCTTTAAGGGCGGAGGTAAAAAAGCTCTGTATAGGTTTTTTTATATTTTTTTAATATTAATAATAGTAGAGTTATTATGTTTTAAAATAAAAATTAGTATTATTTTTTAACTTTTTTAAGCTTTTTTATGCTGTTTTTTTTTTTGTTTTTTATTTTGTTTTAAATTATGGTTTTTTTATTTTATATTAAATTAATAGCTAAAATATTATAACTAGTTGTTAGCGTTATTTATTATTAATATATATTTAACGTTATAATTAAAAAATAATATTAGCGGAAAAACTAAGCGGTATTTTTTACTATTAAATAATATATTATATTTTATAAACTATAGCTTTTTAATAATTATTTTATATTATATATTTAAAACAAATATAAAAATATTTTTAAAAGTTTGTTTTTAAATTTATATTATTATAAATAAAGCTTTTTATATATTTTAGCTATTTTATTTATTATATTTAATTATTAATCAAGGTTTAAATTTAATAATAATATAAATATTAAGCAATTTTATAATTTTTTTAATAAAATAAATGTTTATGTTTATATATATATTAGTTTTTATATTTTTAAAAAAATTATTTATAGTTAAAAAAAGTTTATTATTATATATAATATATATAAATAAAAAAAGTTTTTTTTTTAAATATTTATTTATTAAATTTATTTTATTATATTTTTTTTAAAATATTTTTTTTAAATAAAAGTTTATTTTTTTTAAGGTTAATTTTTTTTTTTTTTATTAATATTATTTTTTTTAGTTAATAAAATAAGCATAAATAAAAATCTAGCTATAATAGCGGTAATTTAAGCTTTATAATTTATAAAAAGTATATATTTTAAAAAATAGTTTTTAATAATATATTTTAATTATTTATAATTAAAATATTTATTTTTAATAATTAATTTTTTTATTTTATTAAGGGTTAGTTTTTTAGCTGTTATAATAGCTTTTAAACTATTAGTTATATTGTTTAAAATAATATTATTATATAATATATAAAAGTTTTTTTAGTTATTATTTATAAAGGCTGTTTTTTTTTTATTTTTTTTTTTTTATACGCAGTATTATACTTTTAATTAATAAAACAAAAATAATAAACAACTTAAAATAATATTTAATATAAATATTAAATATTAAATTTTTTTTAAAATATTTTAAAAAAATATTAGTTTTTATTTTATTAATAAATTTATTATAAAACTTTTTTTTTTACTTGGATTTATTAATATTTTTTTTATTAGTTAAATAAATAAACTTAAATTTAAAAATAAAAAATTTAACTATTTTATATTTAATAAAAACAAGTTTTTATTATTTAATTTTAGCTTTATTTATAATATTAATATTAAAATAATTTTTTTTAAAATATATAAATAAAATATTAAAAGTTTTAATAGTATTAAAATGTTTATTAAAAAAATAAAATAATAAATGTTTAAATATTATATTTTTAACATAGGATTTTATATTAATTATTTTAATATTATTATTAATAAATTAATTATTATTAGTTTTTAGTTATTTTTTTATATTTTAAAGTTATATTTTAAAAAAAATATTATTTTTAGCTTTATTATTATAAAATACTAGTATAAAAATTTTAATAAATTTATAAAATTTAGTTTTAGTTTAGGTTAAAATAAATATAATTTTTTATTAATTAAAAAAATTAATAATTTATTAATTTAAATTATTTAGTAATTTTTAAACATGTTTATAATTAATAGTTATATTATTTAGTTTTTTAAAAAAATAATTAATAATAATATTATTTATAGGGTTAAATTTTTCGGACTTTTTATAAAGCTTTATTAATTTTTTATTTTTTTTAATAATAATTTTATTTAACTTTTTAGCTTATAATAAAAGCTTGTTTATTTAAGTATTAATAAAATTAAAAAAAATATAACTTTTAATAGTTTATTAATAATAAGTTATTATTAATAATAATTTTATTTTAAATTTAATAAATAAAAAAATAAAATAAAAAAAAAATTAAACTAAAAATATTTTTTTATTAAAAAGCTTATTATAATAAAGCTAAACTATTTTATTTAGCTTAATAATAGTTTTAAATAAAAAAACAAAGTTATTATTTTTTAAAACTATAGCTATATAATTTTAAACTAAGGTTTTAGTTATATTATATATAGTAAAAATATTTTTATAATATTTTTTATTTAAAAAGTTAAAGTTTTTAATTTAATTATAAAATTAATAAATAAAATAAAACAAGTTATTTTATTAGTTATTATTATTATTATTTATAATAGTTATATTATTATTAAATAAAGATTTTATTTTTATAAAACAAGTAATTTTTTTTTTTATAATAATTATAAAAATTTTATTTTTTTAAATTATTAAGTTAATAAAATTATTTATAAATATTTTTATTTATTTATAAGCTTTAGCTTTAAGCTAAGCTTGTTTTTTATTAATACGCGGCATAGCGTAGTTTTATATCGCGGTTTTTATATAATAAGTTAATTTAATTATAGTTATAAAAAATATTAAAAAATAATCCTAATATTTTAAAAAAATAAAAAATAATTTATAAATTGTTATATTTATATACTAATAAAAATAAAGCTTTAATAATATATATTATATTATATTAAAATCTATAAATAAAAAAAAAAAAAGAAATAAAAAATCTAGCTATAAAATATTTATATTAAATAAGTAGTGTATATAAGGTGTGGGCTATAGGGCAGCTAGCAGGCAGCTAGTAGCAACTAGTAGTAAATATATTAGGTGTAGTAGCTAGTGCGGGGCAAAGCTACCAGCTAACCCGCTATAAGCCACCAAGCTGTAACTTTTTATAAATAAAATAATTAAATTTATTTAATTATTTAAATATTATATTTTTATTTATTATAGTTTTATAAATAAAATAATTAGTTTTATTTAATTATTTAAATATTATATTTTTATTTATTATAGTAGTTTTATAAATAAAATAATTTTAATTTTAATTTTTTTTAATAAAGTTTTAAACTTTAATTTCCTGTTATTTATAACATTTACGCTTATTATTATAATTTTTATTATTACGATTTTTTTAAGCTTATATTCGAAATATTACTACCGCGTAACTATTTATATTATAATTAAAATTTATATTTAAATTTATAGCTATTTAATTTAAGCTTAAAATACGATTTAATATTATTTTTTAATAATAGTTTGTTTTATAACAGTAATTTATTTTTAGGTAATAATTTATTTTTAAATAATAGCTTGTTTTTAAATAATAGTTTATTTTTAAATAATAGTTTATTTTTAAATAATAGCTTGTTTTTAAATAGCAAGGGCAGCAGTAATAAAAGCAACCTTATTAAAAAAGTTAATTTTTTAAATACTTCGCGGTTTATAGCTTTTAATTTAAAACGCGTTATTTTTATAACTTTATTTTAATAAAATACGCGTACTATTATAAATACTATAATATAAACTAAAAATATTAGCTTTTTTAATTTTAATTTTAATAATAAAGATTTTAATTAAATATTATTTTAAAATAACTTATATTTATTAAAATATTAAAAGAATTATTAATAAAAAACTAATAAAAAAATATTTATTTATAAATATTATTTTAAAAAAATAAAATAAACGTTTAAAATAAAAAAATAATAATAAAAAAAATTAATAATATTATTTAACTTTAAAATTAAACTTTTATAAAATTAATATAAATAAATTTTATAAAACTATTAAAAAAAATTAAAAAAATATTTTTAATAATATAAATATTATTATAATAATTAATTTTTATAAGTAATATTTAAATTAAAAAACCGGGAAAAATAAAAAAATTATTTCTAAAATTAAAAAAAAAACGTTTTTAAAAATATTTTAAAATAATTTTCGCGTTTTTTTTTTATAACTATTAAAAAAATAAGCTTAATTAATTTATTAACTATTTAAAAGTATAAAATATAATTAAACTTATATTAAAGTTTTTAATTTATTAATAATATTAATATATTAAACTATTTATTAAATAAATAAAAAGTATAAATTAAATAATAATAAAAAAATAAATTATTTTATAGTTAGTTTAAGCTTTATTTATTTTAAGTTTTAAATAGTTTTTTAACGTAAATATAGTTTTTTAATAATTTAAAAACAATTTTTAATATAGTTTTATATATTATAAATATATTATTTAATATAAAAGAATTTTATATTTTAAATATTTTATTTTTTTTATTAATAGCTTTTATTAGCTTTTGCTTAAATTTAATTTATTAACTCCGGTTTTACAATATTTAAATATTTTTAATACGCGATTTTAATAATAAACTATATTAACTATTTATTTAGTTTATTTTTAAATATATAAAAATATACTTTAATAGTAAAAATATATAAATTTAGTTTTATATATTATTTTATTTTTAGCTTATAAGTTAATTTAAATTTAAATAAAAAAACCTTTTTTATTTTAAAAATTATTTATAACTTTAGTTTATTTTTTTATTTTTATATTATTTTATTTAAAATTTTTTATTATTATTATATATTTAAAAATAAAAGTTTAAATAATAATTTATATTTTTTCGCTAGATTAAATATTTATAATAATAAATATAAGTTTTTATTATTTTTAAAAATAAAGTTTAATAATTTATTTATATTTTAGCAACTATATTAAACTATAACTAGGGGTAAATTTATAATAAAAATAAACTTTATTAAAATCGGAATAATAATTATATAGTTTACTAGTATTAAAAAGCTTGCTAAATATAAACATAATATAATTAGTTATAATATTTAGTATAGTATTAACAATACCCTAGATTAAAATAATAACTATAATTTTTTTTTTACTTATTTATTTCGCGTGTTTATATTAATTAAAATAGTTAATATTAATAATTTTTTATAAAACTTAGTTTTAAATTATTAAAATTTAATAATTTTTCAGTAGTATTATTTTAGCTGCTAAGTATATATAAATATTTAAGTAGTTTATACAGGTTTAATATTTTAATAAAACTTATTAAAACAAGTTATAAGCTACGGTTATTTTTAAAATAATTAATAAAATATAAAGCTTTTTATAAAACAAAAAGCTATTATTTAAAAATATTTTAAAATTATTATTTTAAAAAACAAGTTAATAAAAATAAAAATTAAAGCGGAAGCTTAGGATATTTTATATAAAAAGTTTTATCGCGTTTAAATATAGCTATATTAATTTATTATAACAAAAAATAAAAAAGTATAAACTAAAAATTAAGCTATATAAAATATTATTATATAATTTTAAAAATAGGTTTTATTTTTTTTACTTAATTAGCTAGTTTAGCTTATAACCGCCGCTTATTAATAATTAATTAAGTTTTTTAAGATATTATTTATTATAAACTTAAAAATATAATAATAAAAACGGGCTATAATAATTTAAATAATAAAGGTATACTATTATATTAATAAGTTTTATATTTTAAAGCTTGTTTTTATTAAATTATTAAATTTTTTTTTTAAATTATTTAATTTAAATATATTATATTAATAATAATTTAATAAATTAAAAAAGTTTATTATTATTAATAAAGTTAGCTAAAAACTAAAAAAATGTTTTTTTTATATTAATAAAGCCTTTAAGCTTAAGTTAAACGATTTAAATATTAATTAATATTATTAAAAGTTTTACTATTTAAAAAACGCGGCTAAATATTTTAAAAGCGCGTATTTAGCTAATTTAAATAAAAATATAATATTTTATTATTAGATTTATAATATATTATTAAAAGGTTATAAATATATTTAAAATTATATAAAAATATATTATAGATTATATATAAAATATATAATAATTAAATAACGCTAAAAATAAACAGTTAAAAAACAAGCAGCTAAAAAAAAACAAAATATAAATAGTTAATAAAATATAAGTAGGCTTATTAAATTTATATAAAATAAATAAATTTAAAAAAGTTATATTAAAACTTATAATTTTTAAAATCTTATATATATATTATAATATATTCAGGCTTTATTATATTATAAAGTTTAATATAAGTTTTTATATTTATTTATTTTAACTTAATTTGATTAAATATTTAACTAGTTTTATTAAATTTTAGTTATTAAGCTATATAAAAGGTTTGTTTAATTTAAACTAAAAGTTATAAATTTATAATTATATATATTAATTTAAAAATATAAATTATAAAGAAAAAAGTTTATAGGGATTTTTAAATACTTAAGTATTTACTATAGGTGTTTTACTATATTAGTTAAGTACTTAGGTATTTAGTTTTATGTTGTAGTGTAGTAGCTAGTATATATAGCTGTGTGTGGCTAAGGTAAGTAACGTATATAAAACGTGTTAAATATTAATACTACAAAGGAATATAAAGCTATTTGTAAAAATTAAAAAAACTATAACCTGCTAAACCTAAAAAAATATTTTAAATTATATTTTTTATAATTAAAAGCTTTAGTAAAAAAAAAATAAAATAAAAAATAAAATTTATAAAACGTTATAATAATATTTAAAATAAAAACTATTATATTATAATATTTATATTTATTTTTATATAACTAAGTTATTAATTATTTATTATTTAAAAAAACTAATAAAAACTTGTTTAATTATATTTATTATAACTATTTTTAACTTTTAATAACATATTTTTATTTTTTTAAACTAGTTTATAAGTTTATTAATTATATTATTAGTTTTTTAATATTATATTTTTAAAGTTTAAATATAAGTGTTTAAAGATTAAATATAAATATTAAATAATTTAATTTAATAAATTAAAGGGTTTAAAAGTATATATACGTTATAATTAACTTATAAAGTGTTTAAATATAACGGGTGCTATATAAGGTTTAAGTTATCGGCTATTATTTTTATAAAATAAGCTTTAAAAAAAACGTTAGCTAGTTTAAAGCTTACTTTATTATAAAAGTTTTAAAAAATAAAATTTATATTACTAATAATATAAAAGTATAAATTATTAGCTGTTATTTTTATAAAAAAAACTTTAAGGGGAACATTAATTAGTTTAAAGCTTATTTTATTATAAAAGTTTTAAAAAATAAAATTTATATTATTAATAATATATTAAAATAATAAAATAATATTTAAAATTATAAGGTTAATTATATTATTTTAAACGTTTTTATTTATTATAAGTATTAATTAAAATTTAAAACTTAAAATATTTTTAATAAGTTAGTTTATATTTAATATTATAAATAAAATTAATATAAATAATTAAAGTATATTTTTTTATAAATTAAATAAAATTAATATTTAAGTTTGTTTTATAAACTTACGGATACTCCGGGTATTTTTAAAAAAATTAAACCTATTTATATAAATAAAATAGTTAAAAAATTATATATTTTATTATATATTATTTAATAAAAAAAAATAATAAAAGGTAAAAGTTTTAATATTAATTTTAATTATTTTTAGCTATAGTAAAAAAAAAACAAGTATAATATAATATTTATATAATATTTAATAAAACCTAGCTATATTTAATATAAAAAATAAGTATAAATTTATATTATTATATAAAAAAGTTTTAGCTTTTTTATAAGCTAGTTTTTAATTATATATATATATTTTTTTTATTTTATTATTTTTAATATTATAATATATAATATTAAAATATTATTTAAATTTTTTATTATTAAAAAAAGCTGTTTACCTTAATATTAAAATAATATATAACAGTATTTATACTTAATATTTAAAAATACCGCGGATAAAATAAATAATTATATTTATACAAAATATTAATAAAATTATAAATATAAGGTTTTATGCTTTAATTAATTAAATTGTTTTAAATAAAATTATTTAATTAAAATATATATTAAAATAAATACTAAAAAATTAAACGTAGCTATAATTATATTACTTTTTAAGCAGCTATTATATATATTTTTTTATAACTTTTTTAAAACATAAAAAATAATTTACCGCTAATAAAAAAAAATAAATTAATTAATAAATAAAAAGCTTTATATATACTTATATATATATATATATTATATTAAATATATATAATTTATTATAAAAAACTTTTTTATTAAAAATATATAGTAAATTTTATTATTTTATAATAATTATTTTATTATAATTTTATAAAAACTAAAAATATTAACTTTTAAAATACTAAACTAAAATAAGTAATTTATTTAACGTTATATAAAGGAAAAAAAAAGTTATTTTATAAAATAAAATAATTAAATATATTAATATATTTAATTTAAACGTTATTTTAATTATTTAAAATAAAATAACAAAAAATTATAAAATATTTTAGCCGAATTTAAACAAGAACTTTTTTTTTACTAAAAAAAATATTATAAAAATTAAACTAAGTTAAATAAAAGTTTTAATATTTAACTTAAATAAAATTTTTATATATTTTATTTTAGTTATAAAAATAATATTATAGTTATTAAAAACGGTATAAAACTTAATAAAAATTTTTAATTATAATTAATATAAATATAAAAATATATTTTAAAATTAAAATTTTTTAAAACGTTTAATAAAAATTTTTAGTTATAATAGCTATAAATACAGGAATATATTTTATAGTTAAAAATATTTAAAGTGTTTAGCTATTTATTTTTTAATACTTAAAGCAGGAATAATAAAATATTTAAGCTATTATTTATTTTACTTAAAAAACAATTATAAATATTTTTAAAAAATATACTATATTATTATAATAAACTATATATAGTTATTATTATAAATAGGTTAAAGCAAGCTGCTTAGGGAAAAATAAAGGTATTAAAATATAAAAGGTTTTAAATATGTTTATTTAAAAAAAAAAAAAATAATAAGTTTTAATATTAATTATTATTATTTTTAAATATAATTAATTTTAAGTTTTTAAAATTAAGCTTTTTTAATACTACTTTAAATTTTTACTACAATTAATTATTTATAACCTTAAATAAAGCTATTAACTTAAAAAGTTATCGGGTTATTATATATAATAAATTAAAACTAGCTATTTAATTATTTTAAAAGTTATTTAATTATAAACTAATATAATATATTAAAAAAGTTTACGTAAATATATAGGTTTAAATATAAATAATAATATAAAAACTTTTTATTTTTTATTTTTATTAAATTTAATTAGCTTAAATATTATTTATATTATTTTAATATTATAATATAACTTTTATTTAAATAGTAGTTATATAAACTTATTAAAAATATAATATATAGCCGAGATATTAAAAAGAAAAATAAAAATATAAAATATTTTAAAATTTTTATATTTATAATATAATTATATAAAAAATTTTTAAATAATTTTATTATTTATTAGTTTTATTTATTTATAAAATAGTTTATTTATTTTTAGATTAAAACTATAGCTAAAATTATTATATTTTAATAGCTTAACTAAAAAATAAACAGCAAAAAGTGTTATATTTAATATATTTTAAAAGTATAAATTATTTATTTTGTTATATTTTTTTTTTTTTTTTATTTAGCTATAAACTAGCAGCTAAAAAAAAAATATTTTTATTTTAAAAATTTATTATAAACTTTTATACTTAAAAAAAAGCTAAAGGTTAAATATTTGTTAAAATTCTTTATTAAATAGCTGCTAATTTAAAGGTTATTTACAGCTATACTTTTTAATATAGTTAAATATAGAATTTTTTTTACCGCTTTTATTTATAAGGAGTTATAAACGTATATAATTAATCCGTGGATTTTTTTCAAGCTAAATATAATAAATTAATTTAAATCAAGTTAATATAATTTAATAAATACAATTATTTATATATATAACCTAGTTTAATATATTTTATATATAATTAAATAAATACTAATTTATATATAATATTTTACTTTTAGCTTTTAGCTATATATTTATTTTAACTTTAAAATATTTATATAAAAGCGAAAGTAATATTAAAACTATTAGGACTAATATTTTATTTTTATATAATATTAATATAAATAATATAAGGGCTAACAAACTAGTATTTAATAATAAATATATTATTTAAGTTATAAAATACCCGAAAATAAACTTTTAAATAAAACCTAAATATAATTTAAAAAAAAGGAGAAAAAAAAAAAAAAAAAAAAGTTAAAAAATAAATAAAAGTTTATACTATAGTATAATAATAGTAGGCCTATAGGTTAATAACTTATAAATTAAATATATAAATAAATATTTATTTACTTAGCTATATAAATATAAGATAACTAACTATAAATAAATAATAAACTTAAGTAAAAAAAGCTTTATTAATAAAGGCTATAATAAAGTATAAGTATTTATTAAGCAGGCGGTATAAAATAACTAACTTAAATATTATTTAACAGCTTTAAGAATAATATTTATAGTATTTTTAATTAAGGTTTTATTTTTTTTTTAAAATATAATTAAAGTTTAATTGTTTACGCGTTAATAGTTATACTAAACTTTTTATTTAATTATTATAATATTATTATTATTTTTAATTATACTACGGAATTTTTTTTTGCTTATATTACTTGGGCTATTTTTTTAATTTTTTTTATACTTTTATTTAAAATTAAAAAATTAATTATTTATTATAATTAAAAATTAAAATAAAAGTTTATTAATAAGCTAAACCTATAATAATTTACCGGATTTAGCAAAATAATTAAAATTTAATAACTTTTAAAAATAATTATACATAAAAGTAAATATAAATAAAAAACAGGGCTATAGTTTTAATAAAGCAGTAAAAAAGATTTTTAAAAAACAGCGGCAAAATAAGACCTTTTTACTAGCAATAATAATACTAGCAGCTTTTTATTCAAGTTATTATTATTAAATCCAATTTATTTATACTTTAAATATTTTTTAAAAACCTAGTAATAAAATAATAATTAAAATAATTATATAATATAAAAATTTTTTAGTTTAATAAAAATATTATACTATACTGTTTTAAAAAAATAAAAATTTTTTAGCTATTTAACCCGATTTTTTTTATATAATTTATATAGTTTTACTGCTTAAAAGTTAATATATTAAATATTAAGATTTTAAATAATAAATTTAATAAAAGTTTAAATTTAAATTAAAAATAAATTTTATAATAATAATAATAACGCTAAGTATTAAATAATAATAATATTATTAAGCTTTAGTATAGTATTAATATTATAAAAAAAATATTATAAAAAAAATAAACATAATTAATATAAACTATTTATATAAAATAATAATTTAAATATTATTTATTATATTTATTATATTAACTAAACTTTTTTTCTAAACATATTAACAAAAAAATAACTACTATAAAACTTTTAAATATTATAAAAATTTTTTTTTTAAATATATTAATTAAGTTTAATATTTTTTATTTTATTAATATTTAGCAATTTAATAAACTATAACCCTAACCTTTATCCGGCTTTTTATAACAAGTATTTTTATATTTACTATATATTTATTTTAATTTATAAGCTTAATTAAATACGTTTATTTTTTACTAGCTTTATAAATACTTAGTTTAGTTTTTTTAAAATTTTATTAAGTTTATTTTTTATATATTTATTAAAACAATTTTTATTATTATTAAATTAAATATATTTATTTAAAAAATTTTATAACTTTATAGTAGTTTATAGAAATTTAATAATTCTTTTATTTTTTAACATATATAAAAACATAAAAGCTTAGTTTAACGTTATTGCCCGGTTATTTATTAACTAGGTGAATAAATTATATTTTTTTAACCTAGGTTAATTTATTATTTATTTTTTATTATTTTAATATTTATATAAATATTATATATAAGTTTAATTAATTTAGTTATTAATTAATTTTATTTAATTATTAGTTAATTTTATATAATTATTAGTTAATTTTATTTAGTTATTTTTTAATTTAATTTAATTATTATTTAATTTAATTTAAAACTATTATAATTTATTAATTTTAATTAAATACTAGGATATTTTAATATAATAAAATTTAATATTTAAAATAAATAATATTAGCTAATATAATATTAATATTTAGCTATTATAACTATTCCAGCTATAATTAATAAAAAACTATAGCTGTTTATATTAATATATTTATAATATTAAATAATAATAAATAATAAATATTAATTAATTATATTATAAAAAATAAATAAATAAAATAAATAAAAAAAATAAAATTAAAAAATTATAGTTATTTATTTATTTAAATAAATATATATATTATTTTAATAATATTATAGCTAATATAAAAACATATTTTATTAATTTATATTTTTTTTTTATAAAGTTTAACTACTAGGTATTTATATAAAATTATTATATATATTTTTTTTATAAAGTTTATATAATGTTTAAAATTAGCTATTATATATTTTATACTTAAATGTTTAAATATATTTATTTAAGCCTAAATATATTATTATTTTTATAAATAGTTAAAATAAATAAATAAATTTAATTAACTAAACTTAATTAAACTTAGCTATATTTAACTAAACTAAGCTAAATTAAATTAGTTTAATTAAATATAGTTAAACTATTATAAATATATTTAAAAACGTTTTATAGTTTTATTAATTTTTATATAATAAAAATAAAATATGTTTTAAAATAATACTTTAATTTTTTAACTATTTAATTTTTTTTTTTTTTTTTTATATTTTTTATATTTTTTTTTTTTTATATTTATTTATTAATTATTAATATTATTATAATAGCTTTTTAATTTTTATAGCTTAATTATAACGTTATTTTTAATAAAATTAATAATATTATTTAAAATTATATTAAGTTAAATAAATAGTTTATACTATTTTAAAATATTTTAATAATTGTTAATAAAAATATTATTTTTAATAATTTAAAACGTTTAAAGTAAAATATAACTATTAGTTTTAATTTTTTAAAGTAAAAAATAAACAAAAGTTTTATATTAGTTTATAATAATATTAATAAGCTAAAAACTAATATTATAAAACTAAAAACTAATATTATAAAACTAAAAGCTAATATTATAAAACTAAAAACTAATATTAAAAAGCTAAAAAATAATATTATAAAACTAAAAGCTAATATTATAAAACTAAAAGCTAACGTTATAAAACTAAAAACTAATATTAAAAAGTTAAAAAATAATATTAAAAAGTTAAAAAATAATATTAAAAGGTTAAAAAATAATATTAAAAAGTTAAAAAATAATATTATAAAGCTAAAGATTAACGTTTAAAAGCTAATAATTTAAATAATAAACTTTAAAATATATATATAAACTAAATAAGTTTTTTAAATATTATTAATAATAATTATATTAACTTTTTAATTTAAAAAAAGTTAAATAATATAATTTATTTATAAAATAGTTTAATAATAAATTTAATATTTTTAATTTAATTATTTTATTTTTTATTTATATATAAAGTTATTATAAATTTTTTAATAACTAAAATAAATTTTAATATTTTAAATCATAAAATATAATATTTATTTAAGTTTATTTTAATATAACTAATAATAATAAAAACTAAAATTATAAAGCTTTTATAATTAATAAAATAATTAATTATTAAAATATTAAATAATAAGCTTATATTTTTTAAAATTATTTTAAAAATTAGTATATAATTAATATTTTAATAAAATATTATATTATTTAATTATATATAAATATTAACAGTTATTTATAATTATTTAATATTATTATTTTAAAATTTATAAAAATATATAAAAAAAATATTAAAAGTTTATTTTTATAATTTTTAAGTTTAGTTTTTAATATATAAAATAGTTTAAAGCAGCTAAAATAAATATAATAAAAATAATTAAAAAAAGCTAGTTTTATATTTAATTATTAAAAGCTTATATTTATAAATTTAACTTATTTTATAAATATACTAGTTTATTTTTTATTATAATTATTATTTTTTTTTAGCTTAAGCAATAATTTTTATAAGCTTTATTAAAGCTATTTTTTTATACTTTATTTAATATAAAAAAGTTTAACCTATTTAAATTAAAATATTATTAAATATAGGTTATTTTATAAATAAAAAACTAAATATATTTTTATATTATATTATTTTTTTTTAATATTTATATTTTAGTTTTAACTTTAATTATAACTATAATTTTAATTATAATTAAAATATACTTAATATATTAACTTTAAACTTTTAAATAATATTAATAAAATATTTAAACTTTATTATTTAATAATTTTTATATAATATAATATACTATATAATAATTAATAAAAAATTAAATAATAAAAAGCTTTAATAATAATAAAATAATTTAAATAAAACAAGCGTATAAAAACTTAAACGAAATATTAATTAATATATTAACAGTAAATATTTACTATAATTATAATTATAATACTAGTATATTATAAAACTATATAAAAAATTTACATATATTTATTTTAATTATAAATAAAACGTAAATAATATAACTACTGTTTTTTAATATAATAATAAACTAATAGTTATTAAAAATAATATAAATATTATTATATAAGTTAATTTTATTAGTTAACTAGTTAATATTATAATAAATTTTATATTTTATTATAATATTATATTTAAACTATTTTTAGTTTATACTAAATATTAAATATATACTATATATTAAGCTAAAAGTATATATTATAATATAATAGTTTAAAACAAAAGTTTTAAACTAGTACTAATTTATAAACTATTTTTTTAATAATATATATAAATTATAATAATTTTATTAGCTATTATTAAACTAATTTATTTAACTTTACTTATATTTTTTTTTTAACTTTATTTATATATTTTTTTAGTACGCTAGTTAAAATATTAATAAAAAAAAGCTTAGTTTTTAAAACTAAAAATAATTAAATATAATATTTTTAAATATATAGTTAAAATTAAAAAAAAAAAATTAATATTAAATAGTATTAAAAAATTAGTATTTAATATTAGTAAATAAATTATTATAAGTATATTAAATTTAATGTTTATTAGCTTAGTTTATTATTAAATATTTATTAAATATATTATTAATAATAATTTAGCAAACAGTTAAAGCAGTACTATAATAAATATTTTTTATTAATAATAAATTATATTAATTTAGTTATAAAAGCTTAAATAAAATATTATAAAAAAAATTATAAAATAAATAATAAAATAATATTTTTATTATAAAAATAATAAATAAAAAAAATAATTAAAAGTTATAAAAAATAATATTTATAAGTATAACGGTTATTTTAAAAATATAAAAACTTAACTAGTAAGGTTAAAGCTTGGTATAAATTAGTAATAGCTAAAATATAATAATTATAAAGCTTAATAATAATAGCATATAGTAAATATATTAACTTTTTAATTATTATATAAAATAAATTTTATTATTAAATTTTTTTAATAAAGGTTAAATAAAAATATAAAATTATATAAGTATTATTAGTATATATAAATAAATTAAAATTATTATTAAAATAGTTATAACATTTTATAATATTTTTATTTATTAATTTAATATATATAATAGTATTTAAATAATATTTTATAAACTAAAAACTAAATATATTTTTATATTATATTTTAATTATTATAAATATTTTAATTAATAAATTTTATAAGTTTTAATAAAGCTATTTTTTTATAATTTATTTAATATAAAAAAGTATAATTTAACTAAGTTAAAATATTATTAAACCTAGGTTTAAAAAAACGTTTAAGTTTAAAAACTGTTTTAAAAAAATTTTTAATAATAATATTTATATAAATATTATTAAAGGGTATAAAATAAATGTTTTTTTTTATATATTTAATATTTTATATACGTATAATAATATTGTTTTTATTATTTAAATTTTAAAGTTAAAAAATTTAAAACTAAAAAAGATTTTTATAAAGTATAACTAAAATATTAAAAAAGTAAAACTTTATTTAAAAATAGCTATTAAATAGCTAGTTAAGTTAAAAATAAATTAATAATAATTAACATATTAAAAATAAAAAATAAAAACTTATTTAACTATAATATATATTAATATATTATTAATTTTTTTTTAAACTTTATTAAAACTTTTTTAAACTTTATTAAAATTTTTTTAAACTGTTTAAAAACTTTTCTAAATTATTTATATAAATATTTTAAATTTATTTAAAATAGTTTAATTAATATTAAATATTAATAAGTTTAATATTAAATTAATTTAATTTATTATAATTTAATAGCTATTTATTATAAAACTAAGGTTTAGCTAGGCTAATAATTAATTTATAATAAAAATAATATATATTAATAAGTTTAATAAATTAATAGTAAAAAATAATATAAAATTAAAATTAAAATTAAAATTAAAATTAAGCAAAAGTTAAAATAAATAAATAATTATTTTATTTATTTAAATATATAAATAAATAAGCTATAATTAAATAGTTATTTTAAATAATTTTTTTATTAATTACTTAAGTAAGTAGCTATTATATGTTATAAATACTTAATAAATAATATTTATTAATAACTATTATATGTTATATTTAATAAATAATATTTATTAATAGTTATTATATAATATATTTAATAAATAATATTTATTAATAATTATTATATAATAATAGTATAGTGTATATTATTATATAGTATATGTTTAAAATATATAAAATATTTATTTAAGTATATAATATTAAAAAAATAAAAACGTTTAGCTTTTATTTATTAAGCTTTTTATTATTTTAATAATATTAATAATTATATAGTTAAATAATTTAGTATAATTAAAATAACTATTTATTGTTTTTAATATTAATAATAATAATAAAGCTAAAAAAACTATAAGCTTTTAAATATAACGTAAAAAAATAAATTATATATTAAAACTTTTAAAATAAAAAGCTATATTTTATAAGTTATTTAATATAAAAATAAATACTATAAAAAAAAATATTTATATCGTTTAAAAAAAAACTATTTATAGCTTTTATTTAAATAAAAATAAAAATAAATCCGCTTAAAAATATATATAAAATATATATAAAATTAAGCTATATTAATTATATGCTATTTAAAGCTGGATTTTTAGCTGTTAATATAGTAAAAAATATTTTAATAAACTTTAAAAAGCAGTAAATATATAATAATTTTATAAAAACTAATTTTTTATTTTTTAAAATAAAAACCTTTAATAAATATTTTATTTATAGTATATTTAATAAAAATAATAATAATAATATAATAAAAAAAAACAGCGAAAAAAATAATAAAAATAATAAAAAAAATAATAAAAAATATTATTTACCCCTAGATAAATAAGTATAAAAATTATATAATAAAATAACTTTATATATTAAGGTTTTTTTTAAAATATTAAAAGTAGTATTAATTTTTTTTTATTAAACGTTGTTAATAAAATTAATAAATAAATTAAAAAAAAAAATTATAATTATTAAAGGTTTATTATAATATATAAAATTTTATAGTAAAAGCTTTTTTTTTTTTAATATATATAATAAAAAATTTTAATAAGTTTTAAAACTATAATATTTAATATTATAAAAATATAAAAAAAAGTATTATAGCTATAAAAATATTTTATAAAAATATACTAAAAAGGTTTTTATAAATAGCTAGCGGCTTAAGCCCTGCTGTTTATAATATTTTTAATTTAAAAGTTAAAATTGCTTAGTATATTTAAAAAGTTATTAGGGTTTTATATAATAATATATATTAATTTTTATTATTATATAAAAAACTTTAAACATTTTTATAAGTTAGTTTTTAATTATATAAATATATATATTTTTTATTTTATTATTATTAATAATATAATAAAAATAAATATTTATTAAAGTAAATAATATAATTGTTTTATAAAATATAAATAAAAATAAAAATATTAATATAAATAATATTAAAATAAAAAATATTTTAATAAAGTTTTTAATAAAAAATATTAAAATAAAAAATAAAAATAAAAAAATAAAAAATATTTATTATTAAAATATTAATACTAGTAAGCAAATTTAATTTTTATATTTTAAATTTATATTTTTCGGAAATTTAATTTTAAAATATTTTTTTATTTAACGTTAAAGTAAAGTTATAAAAAAAATAATTATTTTTAGCTTTAAAGTTTTTATAAAAATTAATAATATTAACCCGATTAAAATTATATTAAATATTAAAGTTAGTAATATAGTTATATTAATATATTATTAATTTTTTAAGTATAAAAAAAACAATATTAAAAAAAATATTATAAAATATTTAATAATAGTATTTATAGATTTTATTAATATTATTAATATTATATAAATATTAAAAAGCTTTAGCTTATAATTAATTATTAATTATTTATATTTAAGCTAAAATATTAGTAATAAGTTTTAAAAAATTAAATATTATAATAAAAATAATATTTTATTAATAAATAAAAACAAGTTTAATAAATAAATATATTAATTTTTAGTTATTTAATAAAAAAATTATCTTTAAATAAACAACGTTAAGCTTTTTTATAAATTTAATAATTAATTTTAAGTTTTTATAACTTATTTATTTTTTAAAATATTACGTATAAACAAAGAATATATAACTATTTATAGTATTTTTTAAAAAAAATAATTATATTAAAAAACTAAATAAAAAGTTTAATTAGCTAGTAAACTTATTTATAAAAAAGTAAAAAAAAGTATAAAAAAATTATAAATAATAAAAAAAAATTATAAAATATTTTTTTTTTGCCCGGTAAAAAAAATAGTTATAAGTAAACCTAAATATATTAAATAATAAAATTTTTATTATAACTTATATATAAATTTACTAAGCTACTTTTTATATATTTTTTTAAAAGCTATTTAAATAATAATATATTAAAAAAAAAATTATAAAATAAAGCTTATATTTTTTTCTTTTGTTATATATTAAAATAACTTATAAAAATAATATTTTTACTTAGCTAAATCCTGTTAAAACTTATTAAATTTAAAAAAATAAAAATTTTAATTAAATATAAAACTAGCTTTATTTAATAATATTTTATATATTTATACTAGTTTTTTTTTTATATTAAAAATAATATAGTTATTTTTAATACTAAAAACTAAATATATAATTTTATAAAATTAGTTTTTTATTTTTTATTTTTTTTTTTTATTAACTGTTTTTATTATAATTAAAATTTAAAATATTTAAAAAAATTTAATTTAAATAATAAAAACTATTAATATAAAAAATATTAAAAGCTATTAAAATTTAAACTAGTTTATAAACTTTATTTTAATAATATATATTATTATAAAAAACTAAATATAATATTAAATATTTATAAAACTATTTTTTTTTATAATAATAATAGTATTAACTTAAATATAAAAATAATATAATTTATTAAACTATTATAAAAAAAATAATATATATATATAATAAAATAAAAATATTAATATATAATAATTAATAATATATAATAATAAATATTATATAGCTTATAGTAATAATATATATATATATTTATAAACTATAAAGTTTTTTGTTTTTTTTATTATTATATAACTACTTTAGCGCTCCGGCTAAATTTTTTCCCGATTTTTTTATTTGTTTAACTTTTTTGCTTTATTTTTTTAAGTTATTATTTATTTTTAAAATATTATACGGAGTAATTTATTTCGCGCGATTTTATATTATTACTTTTATATAACTTATAAACAGTTTTATATAACTAGTACGCGCTAAGGATTATATTTTAATTATTATTAAACTTTAGTTTAAAATTTAAATTAATATTAAAAAGTTTAAATTTTTTTAAATTATTATTTTTAGTTATTTTACTATTATATAAATAGTATAAAATTTATTAAACGTTATTTATAATATATTAATTAAAAATAATAAATTAAACTAATTTTTTTTTTATAAAATAAATAATAATAAAGTATAAATTTAATTAATCCGCGGTTAATTATTAAAATTATTTTTAAATATTATTTAATATTATAAAATTTTAATTTTTATTTGTTTTTATTTTATAAGTTTTATTTCGAAAAAAAAAAAAATTTTTTTAAAAAAAAATTTTTGTTTATTTTTAAGTTTTTTTTTATTTAAAATAAATTTTTAATTATTATTAGTTTTATTATTAACATTAAACTTTTAATTATTATTAATAATAAAGCTTTTATATTTAAGCTTTTTATTATTATTTTTTATAATTTTTTTTCCGCTGTTTTTTATATTTAATTTTAATTTATAATTAGCTAAGTATTACTACTAATAAATAATATAAAGGTTTATTATATTAATATATTTTTAATATTTATATTATAAGTTTTAAAAAATAATATAATATATTATATAATAACAACTAAAAAGTATAAATTTTAAAACGTTTTTATTTAACTTTAAAGTATTTAGTTTTAAAACGTTTTTATTTAGCTTAAGTATATTTAAATTATTAATCGCGGAAAGATTATTAATAGTATTTAATTAGGCGGTATTAGTAGTAGTTAATTAAACAGTATTAATATTAATAATAGTTAATTAAACAGTATTAATATTAGTAATAGTTAATTTAACAGTATTAATACTTAGGCTGTTTTAATAATAGTTTTTAATTATAAAAAAAAACTTAATAAATTTTAATAAATATATAAAATTTAAAAAAAAATCTTAATATAACTAATATTTACTATAAAATAAACTATTATTATATTTAAAAGTAGCTTTTTAGCGTTTTTTAAACATGTTTAACCGGTTAAATAAGTTGTTATATTAGCTAGCTAAACTAGATTAATTAAATAATATAAAAAAAAAATAAATAAATAATAATTTATAAATAATACTATAACTTATAACTAATAATTAATAAATAGTTAAATAATAATAAAAATACTTTATAATAATAAAAAAATTAATAAGTAAAAATAAAATAAACGCAGTAAATATTTCTATAAGCTTAAGCAGGTATTTTATTACTTAAAATTAACAAAAAAATACTTAAAAAAATACTTAAACAAAAGAACAAAACTTTTTATATTAACCTATAAATAGCTTAGTAAAATCTTATTTTATATAAAGGTAGTATAAGCACTAAGGTATTTTTTATAATTTAAGCTTTTTTTTAGTAAAAGTTTTATTAGGTTTTTTTTTTTTTTTTTATTATATTTTTTAAATAAAAAATAAATTCTTTAAAATTTTTAAAAAATATAATTATTCGCGGTTTATATTTAATAATATTATAATTTATAAAAATAATAATAAAAAATAATTAATAATAAAACTTATAAATTATTTTAATTTTAAAGTTAATAAATATAATTTTTATTTATATATAGTTTAATGTTTTTTAAAATAAGCTTATTATTTATTATATTAAAGTTAATTTTAAAAATTTTTAATTTTTTATATAGTTTTTTTTCCGAGGTTTTTTTTTAAGCTTTTTTATAGCGGTATAAATATTAAATAAAAAGTAAAAAAAAAAGTAGTATAATAAAAGTTATAAAAAAAAAAACAAATAAAAAATAAATAATATATTAAAAGTAAAAAGTTAGTTTATATTTATATTTTTATTAACTTTAATATTTTATATATAATAATATTTAATTAGTTAATTAAATATATAATATTTTTTATAAGCAGTTTTTTAACTTTAAAATTATTTTAATAATAAAAATATTAAAAATTTATTAAAATATTATTATTTAAATTATATATTTATTAATAAGGACCCCTAAGGGGTTTATCCTAATGGGCCGCTATTGCTAGTGCCTACCCCGCTCTGCGGGGTAGCCATATAGCAACAGCTGCCACACATAGTTAGTAGTCCACATATATTGCTAGTTCTACTAGCAATATATATAACCTACTTCCTTAATTCAACATCTTGTTATTTTACCTTAGTTCACTTTATTATTTATTCTTTATTATAATTTATAATAATAAATATAAAGAAAATAAACTAAACTAACTTTTTTTAGTTTTTTTTTAATATAAAATTATAAACTAATAATTTTTTAATATTAAATATTATTATTATTATAATAAATATAATAATTATTTTATATAATTATTTTTTTAAATATATAAAGCTAACTATTATTATTTTAATTTTTTATTTATTTATTAATTTTATTATTATTTTATTAAATATTTTTAAAAGCTTTATAATATTGTTTAATATTTTATAATTTTTAATATTATAAATTTTAACTTTATTTATAAAGTTTATAAAAATATTAGTATAAAATAATTATTTATAAACTAAACTATATTTAAAAAAAAATTTAATGTTTATAAATATTTAAATAATATTAATTAAAGTTTAAATATAGTTATATAATATTAAAACTATATTTATTTAATATAAAATAAAATTAAACTATAGTTTAATTAAATAAATAAATAATTAATAAAAATATAAAAAAAATATAAATATAAATTTTAAAATAAAAAAATAGTTTAAGTTTAAATTTAAATAAATTTTAATATTTTTTATTATATTAAAATAATAAAATTAGCGAATATTTTAAATATATTTTTTTATATTAAAATTAAAAATAATATAAATTATTAAACTTTAATATAATATATTATAAAAAATAATAATATTAAATAAATAACTATATTTTATATAATATTTTTTTTTATATTAACTTTATAATAATTTAATAAATATAAAAATAAAAAAACTTTTATTATTTTAATTTAAAAGTTTAACTAAAAAATAATTATAAAATAATATAATTTTAAATTTTATAATATTTAATATATTATAAGTTTTTTAGTTAATAATATATTATTATTTAACCTTTTTAAAAAAAATTAGTTTATTATTTAATATAATATTATTAAAAAAAAAATATATTAATTAAAGATTAATATAGTTAAAAAAAAAAAAATTTAATTAATTAAAAATTTAGCTTAAAGTATAGTTTTATTATAATTATAGTTTTTTTTAAAAGTAAAAATAATTAAAATAAAAATAAAAATAAACTATTATTAAAAATATAGCTATTTTTAAAATAAAAATTAAAACAGTTTATTTTTAATATTATTAATAAAATAAATTTTAAAAACTATTATTTTATATTTAATAAAATAGTTTAAAATATTATAAATTAAATATAATAATATTTTTTAATTTAAAAGTTTAATTATAATAATTTAAAATTAAAATATTATTAAAATTTTAAAATTTTATTAAAATTTTATTAAATTATTTTTTTTTTAATTTAAAAAAAAAATTAAATAAAAAAAAATTTAATTATTTTATTAAAATCTTTAAAATAAAAGGTTATAATTATTTAAACGCTAGTTATATTATATTAATTAATATTAATATAAATTTATTTTTAATATTATTATAATATTTAAGTTTAAGTTTTATTAATTTATATAAATTTAAGTTTTTTATTTTTTATTTTAACGTAAAAATTTTTTATATTTATAAAAAATACCGTATAAAAGCTTTTTAATAATTAAAATATTTTTTGTTTTAATAAACTATTAAGTTATATATAAATATATTATATATATATTATTTAATAAAATTAAAATTATATTAATATTTTTTTAAATTCTTTATTATATATTATTTAATTATTAATTAAAAATTTTATTAATAAAAAATAGTTTTTAAATAAGTATATAATAATAAAAACTTTTTATTATATATTATTTAATTATTAATTAAAAATTTTATTAATAAAAAATAGTTTTTAAACAAGTATATAATAATAAAAATTATTAACTATTTTTTAAACTTTATTAATATAAATAAATAATAAATAAAATTTAATAAAAATAAGCTTAAAATATTAAAAAAGCTATTTAAATATATAAAGCTTAAGCTTATTATTAAAGCTATATTAAAAATTTTAAATATTTATATTAATTTTTAGTTAATTATTTAAAAAAAAAATTAATAAAAATTTATATTAAAATATATTTATTTAAAATATATAATTAATTAATTATTAATTTTTATTTAAAAAATTAGTTATTATTTTTAAGTTATATATAAAATATAATATTATATAATAAAGTTTAAAACTATACTTTAACTTATAAATAATAATATAATTTAAAAACTTAAACTTTATTTTTTAATAGTATTATATTATAATAATTTTTAAATAACGTAATTTATAAACAAATTATATATATAAACAAGTTGTATACTTTTTTTATTAACGCGTATATTTTATTTTTATTATATAATAATTCTATAACAATATAATATTTATTTAAACAAAAAAAGCTAATTTAATTCTTATTATTAAAGCTATTTAATTAATAAAAAAAATTAATATTTAATATATTTTTAAAATTTATAACGTTCTTATTATTATAATATATAATAAAATAAACAAACGTATTATATATAATAAAACCTACGTTAATATATATAAACTTAATTTAATTAAAAAAAATATTTTTTTTAAATATATTTTTAATTTAAATAAATAAAAATATTCTTTTATTTATATTACTATAAAAAATATAGCTAATTTTTTTATAACTTATATAATATACCCTTAGTTAGCAAACAATAAACTTATAACTTTATTAATTATTATAAAAAGTTTAAAATATAGTTTATATATGTTTATAATTATTAAAAAATATTATATAAAAATTTAAAAATTATTAATATATA
>MU619924.1:0-40801 GCA_025201785.1 Xylaria longipes
AATGCCAAAAAATCCATACTAATACTAAACTAAACTAATTAGTTTAGTATACTAATTAGTATACTAATTAGTATTAAACTAATTACCAACCCTGGTATAGCACGTTCCAGCGATACTTGGCACAGGTTTAGCGGTGGCCACGCGCCAATCAGCTGCCGGAGCGAGGCTCGATTTGGGCCAATGAGCGTGCACAGCCCAAACAGCTCTACATGCGGTAGTAGTAAAGTAGTAAGACGTTGCGAGGCGTCGTACCGCTCGACTTACAGAGTACCTCATCCACATGTGTGTACTGTACCGTAGAACAACACTCGCGTACCCACGAATATCCACTCCTCCCACGACAACGGCCGGCTGAGTGGCGCCTACTGACGATCCGAAGATGCGAGCGGCCAGGGGCCACGCCCGGCCCACTGCCTCGACGGGCTCGACTGGCTAAGGCTGACTGTTAATTCGTCGGCCTCATCCCTCTCCTGCCTGCTAAGCTTTGCCCATGTCTGCAGCTAACAGGTACATAGCTTGTAGCATCGTGTGACGAGGCATGCTGCTATGCTCGACGGCACGCTGATATGCTCGGCGGCATGCTGATATGCTCGACGGCATCTTAGTTCCAACATGGCCCTGGCCCGCCTCGGGATCCCTTGGCGAGATGTGGTACTTCGATACCCTGAAACTAACGTGCTGCGGGATAGTACAGTACCGTAAGCCCTGGCGTGAAACCGTTGCCCACAAGTTCCTGTACGCGCCACTCTCTGACTGTCTCCGCCTTATCGTGATGCTGACTGACTTACTGACTAACTTGTAGTGCTCACCATGCAAGAATCCAAGCTCGACGTGGGGACACGTTAACTACCCTGTTGTTGCTAGGTGCTAGTGTTGCTGTATATAACTCCTCGAGGCCTGGGGCCCGACTGTCAAGAGAGTATTGCTTCTTCCAACTTCTTTTCCTTGTGGTCTTTACGATTTGACGAAACTGGGGTGTATCCTTCCTCATAGAGCTATAGAATCCATTGTTCAACACACGAGGGTTCCAACAAGCCCTCTTCCTCAAGCCTGTTATTCAACTTCCACATTCCTTAACGACCTAGATTGTATATACCCTCCACCCCACCATATACATACACACGTCCACCAAGATACCCACTCAAAATGGCTATGTCACAACAAGAAATCGAGTCCATCCTCGCGAAGGATGGTCCCATGCCCATTGCCATTGTGGGTGTTTCGGGTAGATTTCCGGGAGATGCTTCGACCCCAGGCAAACTTTGGGATATGGTCTCCCAGGCGAGGAGTGCGTTGACCGACGTACCAAAGGATCGTTATAACATTGATGGATTCTACCACCCCAGTGCCGAGCACCAGGGAACAACAAGTACCCGGAAAGGTCACTTCATCTCCTCTGATGTTGGCCTATTCGATGCTCCTTTCTTCAAGATCTCTGCCCAGGAGGCCCATGCTATGGACCCCCAGCAGAGACTTGCTCTCGAGCTGTCATACGAGGCCTTGGAATCAGGTAAGGCTAGCAATCTGCCGGGATTTGAAGGATAGAACCAGCTAATGATGAACGCATAGCTGGCCTGACAATGGCCGACGTTGCCCAAACCAAGATGGGATGCTACCTGGGCACCTGTGTTAGGGACTACGCTGCGATTCGCGCGATTGACCCTGACGACTACCCGTATGTGTTGCCGCTCAACATCTTAAAATTTCGACTAACTCGTGTCCAGTCGTTACGAAGCTAACGGCTCTATGGGTACTGCCATGGTGTCCAACCGAATTTCCTGGTACTTCGACTTGAAGGGACCTAGCTTGACGCTTGATACCGCTTGCTCGTCTTCTCTTGTCTGCTTGCACTTAGCCATGCAAAGCATTCGTACCGGGGAATCCAATATGGTATGTCCAGGCAAGATCTAGCGTACATAGGGCTTAATGTTGACGTTATATAGGCTCTCGTTGGTGCCACTAACTTGATTCTGGCACCGCACACTTCCAACCATCTCAGTACCTTGTCATTTTTGTCTAAGGATGGCAAGTCGCAGTCATTCGACCACAAGGCCAACGGTTATTCCCGTGGTGAGGGTGTTTCTTTCATCGTTGTTAAGTCTTTGGCCGAAGCTCTGCGAGATGGTGACTGCATTCGTGCGGTCGTTCGAGGAACCTCGGTGACCCACGACGGTCGAACTCCCGGTATCAACCTGCCCTCTGCCGAGTCACAGGAAGACCTGATCCGGGCCGCGTACATCAACGCAAAATTGTCTCCCGAGGACACGACCTACTTCGAGGCTCACGGCCCTGGTACACCTGCCGGTGACCCGTTGGAGACTTCTGCTATTTCCAAGGTCTTCAGCAAGTACCACTCTCCCGAGCACCCTCTATATGTCGGTTCCGTGAAGTCCAACATCGGTCACTTGGAGGCTGGTGCTGGTATTGCCGGTCTTACCAAGGCGATTTATGCTCTTGAGCATGGCCAGATCCCTCCCAATATCTGGTTCGAAAGAGCCAACCCCAAGATTTTGCTGAAGGAATGGAACCTTTCCGTTCCTACCGAGCTTCTTCCCTGGCCCACCAATGGCCTGCGACGTGCCAGTATCAACTCATTCGGATACGGTGGTACCAACGCTCACTGTATTATCGATGATGCTTACAATTATCTCAGTAGCCGTGGGCTTATTGGACGACACAACACTACTCCCGTCGTTCCCCGACCTACCCTTCTGTCCCACGAATCTGAGGTTCCTACCTCTATGTCGTCTTCGGCTTTCGCTACCAGTGTTATGAATTCTGAGGTTGTCAGCACAGAAGGCACCACCACCCCGGCCTCTGAGGTTGACAGCGTGGAGGATTTGGGAGTCATTTCCTCCACTCCTCAGCTCCTTGTCTGGTCGCACCATGAACAGAACGGTATTGCCAGAACTGCCAAGGACCTCCAGTCCTATCTGAAGGAGGGCAATGTTCTCGCTACTGAGGCTCCCACTCACCTGAAGCGCTTGGCCTACACGCTGTCAGCACGCCGAACCCGGCACCCTTGGGCCTCCTTCGTCGTCGCTTCGGACCTTGACGAGGCTGTAAAGGAGCTCGACACTCCCGCTAAGCACTTGCGTCCCTCGGAGAACCTTGCCTCTGTTTGGGTCTTCACAGGTCAGGGTGCTCAGTGGTTCGGTATGGGTCGAGAACTACTTGCTTATCGCACCTACCGAACTCGTATTGAAGAAGCTGCTGCCCACCTCAAGACTCTTGGCTGCGAGTGGGATCTGGCTGAGGAGCTTGGAAAGAGCCAGGCGGATTCGCGTGTCAACGAACCCCAGATCAGTCAACCTGCTTGTACTGCCGTTCAGGTTGGTCTTGTCGATCTGCTCAAAGAATGGGGTGTATCCCCTGACTTCACCGTTGGCCACTCCAGTGGTGAAATCGCTGCCGCCTACGCCAAGGGTGCTCTTTCTCGTGAGGCCGCTTGGACCGTTGCTTACCATCGTGGTCGTCTATCCGCCAGCCTGAACATCACTGGTTCCATGTTGGCAGTCGCCCTTGGGGAGGAGGCCGTGCAGCCTTTCATCGATCAATGCACTTCTGACCCTAAGCCGGTCGTTGCTTGCGTAAACAGCCCTGAGAGTGTGACTCTTTCCGGAAGTGCTGAGGGCATTGATGAGGTACTTAACATCATTGGCAGCCAAGCATGGGCCAGGAAGCTTCTGGTCAAGACTCCTTACCACAGCCCTTTCATGAGAAAACTGGCTGAGCCCTACTATGAGTCCATGAAGGGCATTACAGGCGGCGAACTCACTTCTGCTCGCATGTTCTCCTCTGTCACCGGCAAGGAGACCGACGATGCCGCGCTTCTAAACCCTCAATACTGGGTTGACAACATGGTAAACTGCGTCCGTTTCGGACCAGCTCTAGCTGGAATTCTGAGCGAGCCCACTGTCTCCGGTAAACCCGTTGTCTTGATGGAAGTTGGACCTCACGGTGCCCTGCAGGGACCTGTCAAGCAAATCATCAAGGCCCAGGCAACACAACCCTCAGAGATGAACTTGTTCAGCTTGCTGACGCGCAAGGAGGATGCGATTCGAACTACTCTCAAGGGTGTTGGTATCCTCTTCCAGAAGGGTCTCCCTATCGATGTTAGTAAGGCCAACCACCTCGACTCTAAGCAGGAGTCTCCCTGCTTCCTCGTCGACCTGCCCCCTTTCTCATGGAACCATAACACACGATTTTGGTATGAGACCGCTTTGTCCTACGCCTACAAGAACCGCAGTGAACCTAAGCACGACGTTCTCGGTTCACGCGATGTGTTCTCTGGCGATGCTGAGCCCGCTTGGCGCAACTACCTGCGCACCTCTGAGATCCCTTGGGCTCGACACCACGGCGTACAGGACATATTCTTGTTCTCCGCTGCTGGCTTCCTGACCATGGTTGTCGAGGCTATGCGTCAAATTGCCGAGCCCGGCAAAGTTGTCGAGGGCATCCAGTTCCGAGATGTTTTCCCTGGCCCACCAATCATCCTCACTGACAACGAGGACCAGCCTGTCGAGACCAAGCTCCAGCTCCGTAACTGGCGACTTGCCTCGAAGTCCCTCACAACATACTGGAAGGAGTTCAGCATTTCCAGCCGTACCCGTGATGGAACCTGGACTCAGCACAGCACTGGTCTCGTCTCGCTGAAGTACGCAGCTGACAACCACGCGTCTAGCTTTGCTGATGAGCAGGTCGCTAATAATGAGGTATACAAGAACGAGTATGCTCGCATCCAGGGCACTGAATTGGCCCCCCACACCGGCGATGAGTTCTACGCCAAGTTTGAGAAACTGGGTATGCGCTGGGGTGAGACCTTCAAGACTCTCAAGGAGTCGCGCACTGCTGGTAACGCTGTCGTTGCTACTCTCGAGGTTCCCGACACCCAATCTTGGATGCCTGCTCATGTCGAATCCTCCTACGTCATTCATCCTGCTACCCTTGATGGTATTTTCCATATCCTCTTAGCTGCTGAGGGTGTTGAGAAGATCACTGTCCCCAAGTATATCGAGCGCATCTACGTCTCCGCCAAGCTGCCAACCGAAGTCGGCTCAAAGCTCCAGGGTTACGCCGAGATCAAGGAGAAGTGGGCCGATGGCACCAACGGAACTGTCGTTCTCTCTGATGAGAAGTGGGCCGAGCCTCTGCTCATCTTTGAGGGCTTGAAGTCAACTGACTACAACTCCGAGACCAAGGACGATGAGAAGGACGAGAGCAAGATCAACGCTGTTCGCAAATTGGGTGCTTACTCGACTTGGCACGTTGATGTCGAGAACTCTCCTGAGACTTTGAGGGAGATTCTGACTGATGCTGTCAACAAAGCTCCCCAAGTGCCCTACAAGGAAGTCTACGACCTCGAGTGGTGTGCATACATCGTGTGCAAGAGAATGGCTCAACGCTTCACCGATGATGATGCCAAGCGCATGACACCTCACCACCTGATCTTCTACAACTACATGAAGAACCAGGTCAAGCTAGCCAGCGAGAACAAACTTCCTTGCCAGACTCCTGAGTGGCTGTCCTCTAGCAAAGAGACTGAGGACGAAGTCCTTGCTCGCGCCGCAGCTACCAGCCTCGAGGGTAAGATGATGGTTCGCATCAGTGACAACATTGAGAGCGTCCTTCTGGGCGAGATCGAGCCCTGGGAGCTCATGAACCATGACAACGCTCTTAACGAAATGTACCGCTATGGTCTCTCTGATGAGCGTACTCCCGCCGTCCAATGCGAGTACATTAAGCGCCTAGCTGCCAAGAAACCCCTCCGTATTCTGGAGATCGGTGCCGGTACTGGTTCGGCCACCAGCCGTATCTTTGCCGCTCTAGGTGAGAACATCGCTGGCAAGCTCACCAAGTACACTTACACCGATATCTCTGGTTCTTTCTTCGCCGAGGCTGCCGAGGAGTTCAAGGAGTACCGCTCTCTGATGGACTTCAAGGTTTTGAACGTTGAGAACGAGCCTGCCCAACAGGGCTTCGAGGAGGGCACCTACGATGTCGTCGTCGCCTTCCAGGTCCTGCACGCTACTTCCAAGATTAGCACGACTCTGGCTAACGCCCGCAGATTACTAAAGCCTGGTGGTAAGCTCATCGTCACTGAGTTGACTAGCAAGATCGGTAGACGTTCTGCCGTCTTCGGTCTGCTTGCTGGCTGGTGGCTCGGTGAGGAAGATGACCGACACTGGGGTCCTGAGCTCTCTGAAGAGGGCTGGGACGAGCGTCTTAAGTCTGTTGGCTTCACTGGGGCTGATTTGTGCTACCGTGACCGTGATGATGTCGGTTGGTCGTCTTCGCTCGTGGCTTCCACTAACCCTATTGAGCCTGAGATCTCTCCTCTCAGCAATGTTACCATTGTCACTGGCTCCGATGAGTCTGCTCAGGCCAAGGGTCTCGCTGAGGAACTGACCAAGAAGCTCACTGCCAAGGGCGCTACAGTTGACAAGAAGACCCTTACTGAAGCTGCTGAGGCTGACTTGACTAAGAGTCGTGTTATCGTCTCTGCTGAAGTTGAGAACTCAGTGCTAACCACCATGGATGAAGCGCAATACGCAGCAATCAAGAACATCTTCCTCCGATCTGATGGAACCCTCTGGCTTACCCAGGGTGGTGCCACCATTGACACTCGACGACCCGCGCTCAACATGATCACTGGTCTGGCACGCACTGTCCGTGGTGAAGCTCCCGAGATTCGTCTCGCTACCCTCGACCTCGACCCCGATGTTGCGCTCAGCGATCCTTCGACCACAAGCACTATCCTCAAGACGCTCGACATCCAGGGTGATGCTGCTAATAACGAGCATGAGTTCGCCGCTCGCAAGGGTGCTCTTCATATCCTCCGTCTCGGCACTGACGAGAACCTCAGCAGACTGCTTAAGCCTGACGAGGACAGCGAGAACGCTCTATCACTGCAACCTCTCAAGCAGGCCGGCCGTGCTCTCAAGCTTGGTCTTAAGGCCACTGGTGAGCTTGACAGCTTCTTCTTCAGCGACGATGCTGAGCACGAGAAGCCTCTCGGCGACTCAGAGGTGGAGATTGAGGTCAAGGCTGTTGGCCTCGACCAGTTCGACATGGTCGTCGCCGTCGGCCAGATCTGGGACGTCAACCTAGGTATTGAATGCTCTGGTGTTGTCACGCGCCTCGGCAAGGACGTCTCTGACTATGCTGTTGGTGACCGTGTCCTCACTGTTGCCAATGGCTGGTACAGGACCTACGTCCGCAACAGCCAGGAGAACTTCCAGAAGCTGCCCGAATCCATGTCCTTCGAAGAGGGTGCTTCCATGATGATCTCTTACGGCACTGCAGCCTACAGTGTTTACAATGCCGCCCGTCTTGAGGCGGGTGAGACCATCTTGATCCACTCTGCTGCCGATGTTCTCGGTCAGGGTGCGATCCAGATGGCCCAGCACATTGGCGCCGAGGTGCTTGTCACCGTCTCCTCCGAGACCGAGAAGAACCTCCTCAAGGAGAAGTACGGAATTCCCGACGACCACATCTTCAGCAACAAGGATGCCGGCTTCGTCCAGGGCATCAAGCGTGTCACTAAGGGCGAAGGTGTCCAGGTTGTCATTAACTCGCTTACTGGTGAACTGCTGCGCCAGACCTGGCACTGCATTGCACCATTCGGTCGCTTCATCGAGCTGGGTGTGAAGGACATCAAGTCCAACACCGGTCTTGACATGGTGCCGTTCCTGAACAACGCCACGTTCTCTGGTGTTAACATCCTACAAATGTACCGCACCAACAAGCGCGTCTTCAGCAAGCTCATGGCAGATGTTATGAAATACTATGCTCAGGGCGTGTTCAAGCTCGTCCCGCTCAACATCAAGAAGTTCTCTGAGATTGCCGACGCTTTCCGCATTCTGCAGTCCCGCCGCTCCCTGGGCAAGGTCGTCCTGCAGGTTGTTGACAACGACATCGTCCCTGTCACCCGTGGCAAGAAGACCGAGCTCAAGCTCAACCCTAACGCTACCTACCTCATTCCTGGTGGTACCGGTGGTCTCGGTCGCTCCATGCTCACTTGGATGGCCGACCGGGGCGCGAAGTACTTCGCGCTTACCTCCCGCTCTGGCGCGAAGAACCCTGACGTCCAAGCTGTGCTCGCCGAACTCGCCGCCAGAGACGTGAAAACCCGCGTCTTTGCCACCGACATTGGTGACGAGGCTGAGTGTGCTAAGGTCCTCGAGGAACTGGCCAAGAGCGACTTCCCACCCATCAAGGGTACCGTTGTTCTGGCTATGAACGTCAAGGTAAGTTATTCTCTTCAACCTGATTTAATCTTTTGACACAGCTACTAACACCTCCCTCCAGGATTCCATGTTCGAGACTATGCCCCTTGATGCTTGGAAGGGTGCCATCCGCCCCAAGTACTACGTCACTACCAACCTGCACAACCAGCTGCCCAAGGACCTCGACTTCTTCATCACACTATCGTCGGCCGCCGGCCAGATTGGTTCCATCGCCCAGAGCAACTACAACGCCGGTAACGTCTACCAAGACGCCATCATGTACCACCGTCGCACTCTGGGTCTGACCGGTACATCGATCGACCTGGGCTGGATGGGTGACATTGGTTTCGTGTCGGAGCAAGGCAAGGTGCCCGAGATCGTGGCCTGCGGTGCGCCGCAGATCGGCTCCGCCCAGCTATGGGCAATCCTCGAGGAGGCCATGGCGGGCGAGATCCGCAACCAGCCCATCCTGGGTCTATCCAGCGGTGGCCTCGTCAAGGCGAACGGCTTCGACGACCCGTACTGGTTCGCCGACGCGCGCTTCGGACCCCTCCGCGTCTACGACTCGGCCACGCAGAACGCCAAGTCCAACAAGAACACGGGCGCGACCGTCGACCTCGCCGCCGTCATCGGCGCGGCCAAGACCATGGCCGACGTCACTAAGGTCGTCTGCCAGGGCCTCATGGTCAAGCTGGCCAAGGGTCTCATGATGGAGCTCGAGGACCTCGACCCGGCCCGCCCGATCAACACCTACGGCGTCGACTCCCTCATCGCCGTCGACATCCGTGCCTGGGCCCTCAAGGACCTCCAGAGCGTCGTCCACGTCTCCGAGATCCTGAAGAACCAGCCCATGATCGACCTCGCGCAGCACATTGCTTCCAAGACGAAGTTCCTGCCCGCTGCGCTTCAGCCGAAGGCTTAAAAAACGCATATGCTAAGGGGACGATGGAGAAGAGTTGAGTTGTATATAAACTCGTTTTTAGAGATGTCTATATTTCTCCACAGTAGATTATTTTGGGTTATTTATTATACATACATATATGGGGCGTTGGGGTTCGTGGGATGGGTAGATTTTGTTATAATGCATCATGAGCGTTAGATAGCGATGAATTTTAAGACAAGACCACAGTTCAAACAAAACTCCACAGTTCTATGATGTATGTGAAGGAAGGCCTGGCTTCGAGTAGTTGCGATGAGTGACCGGGTGCTTCTAAGTATTTCTAGGACAAGCTGTGTATGTATGTTTTTGGAAGACGATACGAAGAAAGTCACGCAAAAAGCAGCGAGCAGTAGGTTTTTTGTGAAGACTGACAGGTAGATAGTAGCGAAGTCGTGAACTTGGCACTGTCTTCTCTGGGGGTCCCTGAAACATATCTAAAAGCCTCAATCTAAGGCAAAACGACACTGTTGTTCCAGTTTCTGGTAACAACGGTATATATTGTACTGTCCGTCACACTGAAGTTCATCTAGCAGGCGTCATATTCACCTAATATGCGTAAGGAGTCAAATAAATTGCCCTGACATACTTGGACCTCAATGGAGAAGCTCTTGGATTTGCCCTTATTGGCCTGCTCTAGCATTTCGTACTGAGCAGGGTTTAAACGCGTCTACAAGAAGGGAGTGCATTGATGATTAACATGAATCTATGCAAGCTTAAGGATTGACCGTAGATAATCAAACGAGCAAAAAATACAACCATTCCAATCACGATTATCAAGAAATAGCAGCAACAGGCCAAGCCATGACTGGCGATCATATAAACAGACATAGTGCCGGGGGGCGAAGATGTGACGACCGGCGGTAAGAGGCAGAGATCATCATAACCATACAGCTCTCACTTGCTTCCATAATCGGCGTCAAAATATTTTACTCTAGAGCACAAGATAGAGGAAGACTCGACTGCAACAAGCAAGATGCTTGTCCAAGCTCACCTACAATAAAATGTGCCCGTGTACAATTTGTTGTGGAAAGGAAAGAAGAACTGCGCGCCCGGCGAAAATTGAGACTGATTATATGTGTTTCGGGCAGAGGGGATCCACCTTTGGCGGGAAACCGTGTGGTCCGAGCTGAGGTTCCTTAAAGCGGGCTCCGTAGGAGCTGTGGCCAATGATGGAGCCGATGAAATAATCGCCCGTTTAAGTTACTAGCGCAGCGACCTCCGAGCCACCAACCAACCAATGGCCGGTGCTCTGTAATCCGTCCGACCTGCACTAAGTTAATCCTCGCAGTCGAGCGAGTCGAGCATCTCTGAAAAAGGACGTCAACACCTCGAGTCGGCCCCCCCATCCACCCATTGACCGCCACCCCCTCCTCCCCTCATCCATATCCCGTCGGGACGACACGATGCTTCGACAGACGCTGGCTCGTTCGGCTTGGCGGACGCCCCGGCAGGCTGCCGCCAAAGCCTCGAGAGCTTTTTCCGCCACGCCCCAGCGCCCGGCCGAGGTCGAGCTCACAGTTGGTCAGTCACAGATGTCGGGAGGCGAGGATGTGATCTGGGACGCTTGCTAACGGGTTTGTAGACGGGAAGAAGGTGTCAATTGAAGGTATGAAGGCGACGTGACTTCTCCGTGACTTCTCCCGGTGGTGGTGCAAAGAGGACGACAGCTAACTAACCGCGCAACAAACAGCTGGCTCGGCATTGATCCAAGCTTGCGAGAAGGCAGGCGTCACAATTCCCAGGTAATTGAGCTTGTTGACGGCGTCTTCCGACCTTCTCGGGCATTGCTGACACAATTGATTCCAGATACTGCTACCATGAGTACGAACATCACCTCGCTCCCGACCCGATCCTCCCACCTTACTAACAATATCGCTCAGAAAACTAATGATCGCCGGTAACTGCCGTATGTGCCTCGTCGAAGTCGAACGCGCCCCCAAACCCGTCGCATCCTGCGCCTGGCCCGTGCAGCCCGGCATGGTGGTGAAGACCAACTCTCCGCTCACACACAAGGCCAGAGAGGGTGTAATGGAGTTCTTGTTGGCAAACCATCCTCTCGACTGCCCCATCTGCGACCAGGGTGGCGAGTGTGACCTGCAGGACCAGTCCATGCGCTACGGTGGCGACAGAGGCCGATTCCACGAGGTCGGCGGCAAGCGAGCAGTGGAGGACAAGAACATCGGACCCCTGATCAAGACGTCGATGAACCGATGCATCCACTGCACAAGGTGTATTCGGTTTGCCAATGACGTTGCTGGTGCCCCGGAAATGGGTTCGTTCGGTCGCGGCAACGACATTCAGATCGGTACCTACCTCGAACAGAATCTCGATTCCGAAATGTCCGGCAACGTTATCGATCTCTGCCCCGTCGGTGCTCTTACATCCAAGCCATACGCCTTCCGAGCTCGACCTTGGGAGCTCAAGAAGACCGAGTCTATCGATGTGTTGGATGGATTAGGATCTGCGATCCGTGTTGACAGCCGTGGCCTTGAGGTCTTGCGTATACAGCCCCGTCTGAATGACGATGTGAACGAGGAGTGGATCAACGACAAGACTCGATTCGCCTGCGACGGTCTAAAGACTCAGCGCCTCACAATGCCTCTGGTCCGGAGGGATAACAAATTCGAGCCTGCGACTTGGGAACAAGCCCTGACCGAGATTGGTGCCGCTTACCAACATATTGCGCCAAAGCCGAACGAGTTCAAGGTTATCGCTGGTGAGCTAACAGAAGTCGAGTCTTTGGTAGCTATGAAGGATCTGGCCAACAAACTTGGCCACGACAATCTCGCCCTCGACATGCCCTCTGGAAGCCAGCCCATCGCCCATGGTATCGACGTTCGTTCCAACTACCTCTTCAACTCCAAGATCTGGGGTGTGGAGGATGTCGACTGCTTGCTTCTCGTTGGCACCAACCCGAGGCACGAAGCTGCTGGCCTAAATGCTCGTATCCGGAAACAATGGCTACGATCAGACTTGGAGATCGGTGTTGTTGGTGAGACATGGGATTCGACCTTCGAGTTTGAGCACCTCGGTACCGACTTCGCTGCCTTAAAAAAGGCTCTCGCGGGCCCCTTCGGAAAGATGCTCCAGTCAGCGAAGAAGCCCATGATCATCGTTGGCTCTGGTGTTACGGATCACTCCGATGCCAAGGCTTTCTATGAGCTTATCGGTGCCTTTGTTGAGAAGAATGCTGCCAACTTCCTGACCGAGGAGCACAACGGCTTTAACGTCCTGCAGAAAGCTGCCTCCAGAGCGGGTGCTTTCGAGGTTGGCTTTACAACACCTTCTCCCGCCGTTGCGGAGACCAAGCCTAAATTTGTCTGGCTGCTCGGCGCTGACGAGTTTGCTGATGCCGATATTCCCAAGGACGCCTTTGTTGTTTACCAGGGCCACCACGGTGACAGGGGAGCTCAGATCGCAGACATTGTCCTGCCCGGTGCTGCCTACACAGAGAAGGCTGGTACATATGTCAACACCGAAGGACGTGTGCAAATGACGCGTGCGGCCACCTCATTACCGGGCGCTGCTCGCACAGACTGGAAGATCATCCGTGCTATTAGTGAATTCCTAGGTGCTCCTCTTCCATACGACGACGTTGCCATGCTGCGGGATAGAATGGTCGAGATCAGCCCTGCTCTCGCCGCCTACGATGTTGTCGAACCCACATCACTCAAGCAACTCAGCAAGGTACAATTAGTAGACCAGAACAAGGGCTCAAAGCCTACAGGCGAGCCTCTCAAGAAGATCATAAATGACTTCTACTTCACAGACGTTATTTCAAGGAGGTAAGTTGAGGAATGTTTTAAAGCAATAGAGAAATTCTGCTAACTTGCTCAATTAGTTCACCAACAATGGCGCGTTGCTCGGCTGCTAAGGCAACCGGCAACCCCGACACGAACTTCATGGCACCCGGCATGGGCGAGGACAAGCCCATGGGCCAAGTTGCTTACGGCGCATAGATGCCACAAAAGGGGCTAACCAGGGATCGACCGACGTTCAACTGGAGAAAAAAAACTAAAGCCATAGACGCGGGATGTCGTGCCGCGAAAAGCTCATCGATGAACAGAAAAGGCCCACCATTCTAACGAAGGATAGAAAGCGGCTTTGAATGAAACCTTTTTATCCTTTGTCGCCGCTGAGCTGAGTTGAGTGGGGTGGGTGTGCACTACGCCATATTCATGTTGTAGTTAAATGTACATATAATCGCATAGTTATTTTCCATCAAGGAGTTCTCGGAGAAAGGAACGGAAGTAGTAGTAGTGGTAGAAGAAGAAGTGGTAGAAGAAGAGAGCGGGCGAGAGGAAGATAAATAGAGAGAAACCGTACATAAAAAGTATGTCCCTTCCTCTTCTGAAGCCTTCGTGATATATGGATAAACCGGTCTCCTACTACACACAGATCGATTCCCAGTGTGCCGCGATCTTGTCTAGTATGCGATGAGAATTGTAACACGGAGTTGGGTTTACAGGCAGCCTGCCTAGCTAGATTTAGAGTACAGTACATATATGTATTAGACTTACCTAGTCGTCAATATCAGGGCACCATTTTGTCATGGCAAAACGCGGGCATACCCCAAACCCCACTCGACTTAAATATGGCATGTCACCAAATGGCGAGGAGAGGGATAGCTATAATATAGGGACTAAGAATGTTCTGATGAAGCTGTGCTGGTGAAGCTGTCTTGGAGAACCAGCTGTAAGCGGTTCATGTAAAACGAGTCATGGTGACTCCAAATAGGGAAGAATATATGTAAGGAAACTTTTGGTTAGTACAAACTAATCTAAGCCTATGTAACACTGCCTCTTCATAGCGCAAAATACAAGAGCATGGGGATATTCTCCTTCATTATTTTAGTCCTGCTGACCGTCTCCCAGCTCATCGAATTTTCTTTTTGTGATACCACTCGAAAAAATGCAACCTGAATTCTCCAATGGCCAACACAGAGTATCTTATTCTTTGCAGAATGTCTACGCGGTTGAGATCAGGAAACCATCCACGCAACTATATGAGACATACGCCATGATCATGCCGTACGGCACTTTGAGTGAACGGAAGCTTGAGCCCTAGACAGATCGACCAAGGTAGTAAAACCTAGGCTCAATTACTGCGTGGGACGGCGAGGTATTCCGAACATTCGACGCCATATCGCAAAATCCATAACCATGATGTGTCCAAAGCACCCAGGCAAGGCAGTAGCCTACCGGGCGTAGGATTTCGTAGACGTATGATTTGTAAATTGTCTGCTCCAGATGATGCTTCTGTGCGACTTGTCATATGTTGATCGCTCCGAACGACAATCGAGCTGAAATTCGTCGAGGTACTTGTAGTTCGGAAGCTAGTTATTAGAAACAAGAAATTTTTACTGCAACGGACAGGGAAAACAACAGACAACAGCATGCTGCCAAACAACAGTTGCCACCGTCGGTCATGCGGCTTTCAGAAGGGAGAGTGCGATCATTGGTAGGCGCGGCCGCCATATCGAGGGCCAGCGGGCATACGGCCGACACCGGGTCCAACCCCAGGTCCAGGTCGTGTAGCAATAGCAGGATTTGTGCATAGCATACCAACTCGACTGCCAAACTTAGATCCACGAAGAGACACCATGTGCTTTCGAATATGAGCCGCCACAATCTCTTTATGTTGTGGGTTGGCGTGTTGTAAGATCCACTGGATTAGATAGTTACCGTATTGGTCGCTTGCAATATCAATTAAAGGAATACGAGGGCGGTCGATGCGGCCTTCGCAGACTCGGTCGAGATAGCGTGCCAAGAATTCCGCCCCTCCAATTTTCAGACACTTCTCAACTACCTTGGAAGCATACTGATCCATACTATATTCGGCGGCATAGCGAATCACATGGTCGATAGCTCTGCTGCGGTCGGCCGGTGCGCCATGTTCACAGATATGTTGGATACACCAGTTTCCAAACTGTCCATGTGCAACGATATCAATATTATTTAGCACTTCCTCGATGCATGGTCGCTAAGCGGTTATTAGTATTACGATATTAACGTCTGACCACGGCTCAGGGGGTAACCAACCTTGTCTTCCTCAAGGCAATTCTCGAATATGTTTTGAACAACAAGGCTGCCTGTTTCACCTAGAGCAACCTCATGCCACATACCACGGAGTGCTTCATTCACATATTTCATGATCTGAGGTGGAGACTCAGTCCATCTGAGTTCGAAGAGCTTCTGCCAAACATGACAGGCATAGCGATGAATGACGGTCTCGGGAATGCGACGTAAAAGCTCATGGACCATAATGGCTTTGTAGTCCTCTGGAACGGAATCGAATGCCTTCTGTACCACATGGCACCCAAATGGGTCCATAGACAAGGTGAGGGTACATCCCCTGATGGCTTCTGCAATCTTTATCACTTGCTCCGGGGTGCCATGTTCGAAGCATCTCTGCACCAAGAAATTGCCGAATCGGTTGATCATCAGGGGATAGGCTTTGGCAACAATCGCTTCGACAATCTCGTACTTCTGGTCTGGAGTCCCAACCTTGAGCTTCTGTTGGAGAAAGATCGAAGCTTGCTGATCGTTACTGCATACGATCTTGTCGACAATATAATTCCAATTGCAGTTGACATTACGGTCCAGAAGTCGACGGTAGTTCAGCGGCTCGGTTGTAGGTAGGTACGTCTGTCCCTCGCTCGGACCAGACTATTATGGATACAGGGTTAGGCGACGTTTGAGGACCATACGCTAGGGTTATCCACTTACCTCAGACTTCCACGGTCCAGCGTTGCCCGACATTGAAGTGAATTCACTAGCCAAAGGGGATAGAGGCGTGCCAACAGGGCTAGGCTGGTAGCCAGAATATACTCCGGTACCCATGCCGTTTTGCGATCCGCCAGATGTAATAGCACCAGGGTCGTACTGACCTGGAGGATAAGCGTATCCACCATAAGCAGGCTGGCTGCCATAGCTTTGTCCAGTGCCGGCAAAACCTTGACCACTGAAACGGGTATCATAACGATTACCCCGTCTACTGCCTGGAGGCTTCGTAGTAAAATCGAAATCCGGGGTTAGTCGTTCATGCCGGAAATTGCCAGCGATAGCAGGGTCGTAAGATATTCCAGGCTCGACAAAGCTGTGACTTGCAGCTCGTCCAATCCATGGTCCATTCGGCGGCATCTCTGTAGGAGGTAGCCCACCCGGGCCTAGGGTACTCGGAGTTTGCTTCATGCCCCCCCAGATATTGCGGGAACGATTTAACCCAGTCGCTGACAGAGCATCGCTAGTATCAGATCGATTGTCATCGTAGCCTGACCAAGGGTGCCCGCCTTCTCTGCCACCATACTGTACGCCTGTATTGACGGAATGAAGGCCGGGAATACGGGGGAAAGTAGGTGCAGATTGGTTGCCGCCAGCGAATTCAGTATTAACTGGAGAGATACTAGTCGGCTGATCCAGGCCTGAGTGCCCTTGGCGCGTGGAGGCAAGTTCCTGATCAAGACGGGTTATCTTGCTCTGTGCCTGGGCAAGCTCGAACTTGAGGCGCATCAACTCTTCGTCGCTAGTAGTGGATTCATTCATCGTAGCACTTGCAGGCCGGGTAGAAGGGGCTGTGTTTCCAAAGCCTTCAGTGGCAGGGGTGATTGGCACCGAGCTACTGGTCGCAGTGTACTCCAGTTTCGATCCCTCGCTAGCATCAACCGAGTAATTAAAGGCATTTCCAATGGATGGAAGACCGGGAGATTGTTTAAATAGTCTGGATGGAGCAGGATCGGCCGGACCTGGTTCGGGGATCTCGGAGTGACCGAATGGTTCGTGGTTCAGCTTGGTCCTCTGTCGCAAAAACATCAGTTGGAAGTGGTTATTTAACTGGGCCAACACATCTCCACTGACCTTAGGACAGCTTTGATTGACTAGCGTTGAGGTCAAGAGAGCCCCGGTGGATCTCTTCTGTGAGGGAGGACCATCCGGTTCCTGTTGAATGCTATGGTTAGCAAGGCTACACATAAGCATACACGGGTCGAAGTTAACCATGGGTGTGGGTACAAGTGTACCTAACAATCTTGGAAAAGTCGCCAGCATAACAACTTCATAGAAAAACTCGATAGCAGGACAAGGTGATAATTACACTTACAAAAATGAGAAGAGACTTGAGTTGGTCACTTACGGCGGCGATAGAGAAATCCTCCTTGCCGACCCTGATATTTTCATCCATTTGGACTGTCTTGGATGCCGGAGTACGGCGTAGAGTCGGAGATCCGGTTGAGCAAGCCACAGACATGCTATGCTAGCTGAATCCAGGCAGTTTGTCACCTCGAATGGAGAAGGTGTTGCAAAGGGCGTGACTGATTGGGGCTGTATGTTTCAACCGAGCATCTAGTTCCTCACACAAAACGCAAGATGGAAGAAATGCCAGGATAGCAAAGATTAGATCTTATGGCGAGTGAGAGACACCAGAATGGGCGGCAAGTGGTGGCCAAATGATGGAGAAGATGTGGGATGGGATGAGAATGACAGACGAAGGATTCCGCCGCGGATGAAGATCAGAACAACTAGATGGCGCAGTCCGTGGATTAGAGCTCAAGATATTACAGGTGCAAGGAAGCTAGCTCCGAGTCGATGTGACGTGGGATCAAGGGAGAGAAGGTGTCGGGAGTGTATGCCAGTTGGCCTAATCAGAGGTAGGGGCCGAGTAGATATGTAGACTGGCGACTGTTAGTGTGAAGAGAGGGCGTCTATATGGGGAAGTGGCAGTTGCTGTATGCCTGGGAACGAACGAGATGTTGGATAGATTGCAGATGTGTCAGATGTAACCGGTAGGTAGGTATCTCAAGGTAGACCACCCAGACACCCGCTAGATCGCGTAGCTTCAAATAACCTAGACATAGAAGGTGTTAGACAATGGCAAAGAAGCCACCGGAGGGCGGGTAGGTAAGTGTGCCGGGCAGTTAGGTAGACGTATATAACGGAAGGATGTTATACCTGGTAGGTATTGCCCGGTGGAAGTCGGGAATTAGGGGGTTGTGGGTGGTAGGGGGAGGTCGTGATGGAGTTGATGGAGGAGAGAGAAGTGAAATCAAGGGAGAATGGGATATGTGTGCAAAGAGTGGCGGAGGACTGGAGAAGAAGGGCAGACCCGTTCGATTGATTAAGCATGGGCTAAGGCAGGTACCGACTTACAGACATACGTGCAGGGAGGCAATGGGGGGCACGTCGGGTGCTTTCCCAGGGAACCAGACACTGGAACTGTAGCTGGAAAACTGGAAAGCGCGGTGGCTAAGAGGGTTGGTTATATGATCCTCGGCCTACCTAGGTACGCGCACATGTGTATCCGGTGCAAGTGCCCATCTCTGCAAAGCCAGTCTACTACCTACCTACTTACCTAAGGTAGGCTTCAGTCCAACTATTCATTAGGTAAGCAACGATGAGAGCAATATTAATCCTATAATCAATCAAATAACAACTTCGGAGATAACCGAAACTGTGCCCAAAAACGTGCGGCATCAGTAGGTATGATATTGTTAAGTCAGCCGGGAGCACAATTGAACCTAAAATAGGTACTCACTCCCAGAGCTGGCGGATGTTATCTACCTAGCTTGCACCTTGTCAGTTAGGCTTCACAGACCCGTCAAGTCCTGTCGATAGCATGCTCTTCACCCACATGTACGTATCGGCATATGATATATCGAATGATCATCAACGGTGCGCAAGAAAAGACGAGGGAGGGGCTGAGATATCTATGATCAAGAATTGCTGACGAAGTCGCGTATGGCTAGTGCCTACTATCACAATCTTAGATTCGATTTCAGCGGTGGATCTTCGAAACAGGAAACCCGTGCGTTGCATCTCGCTATTTCAGAGGACTCGGTCTTGACCCATCTAGTGCCCATATCGTGTCTTTTGGTGGGCAACCACAACACTCGAGTTCCTTATCAGCCATACCGTCCCAGAGTCGTGCCCTTTACCAATAGTTCAGATACATGTTGCTAGTCTGGGCGAGCATTTAACGCGCATGTTGACCGCGAGCCGTGGTGAAAAGACGTCGGATCGTTATTGCGACATGCGATCGAGGGAATGGGTTTCGAAAGGAATCAACCGCCCAAAAGTCTTGTTGTTGTATTCGTACATACATTCTCTTTCTATCTATCGTTCGTGGATATCGCAACAGTTATACAAATCGATGTTACAAGGGCAAGGGTGTGGCCAACGCGAGTCTTATTTGCCTTTTTTCTCTTCACGAAAGCGTTAGTATCCAGGATCCAAGGAGGGGTTAGCAGGAAACAGTACCTGGCGCGATCCGCTTCTTCTTCGGTGCACCCTTTCCACGTTGTTTCCGGCTGCAGAAAGGTTAGTTTTCCGTATGCGACGTAGAAAGAGGACGCAGGCGACTTGCCCTTCCAAATGTTCCTGTCGGTCCTCCTCTTCCTCATTCAACGTCTCGAGTCCCATGCTCCTGAATTCCTTTTCTAGGGTATTGATCGTGGGTCCCTTCGCAGGATAGTATTTCGCTAGGGATGGACCTCGAAGTCTCTGTCGAAGAATCTTATTGCCCATTCGTATTCCTTCGGGGTTGAAGGTGGCTGAGAAGATCTGGCACTGGACCTGGATGCGAGGTCAGTCCTGTGCACCACGTCCGGAGAGCGCAGGGATTCCATACATACCTTCATAAGGTCCAGCAACCGCGCACGGGGAACGGCAGCCATATTAGCTGGCTGAGTGGCTCGATAGTTGCGCCCTGAATATATTAGACGATTTGTCGCGAAAGCTAGCGCGCTGCATCGAAACTTTGATGAAGTCGACCTGAGCCCCACCGATGGCCCGTGCTCTTGGTAAGCTACCCAGTGTACATAGTACCTACAGTCAGCCTTAATCTCGAAGTGATCTATCTAGATAACTTGGAAAGCAAAAACATCATTCAATACAATTCTTTGTTATTATTGTATGAACATTTGTTATGGTTGTTACTTCTTCAATAATGCATAATTTCTTTTTATTTAATTTTTGGCTATTCTGTATTCCTACCTAGGTAGCTGACGTAGGTATGTAGGATACCTACAAACTGTCGGGACTTTTTGGAGCCTATCAGGTACCTTGATAGCTCAGACAGGTAGCCACCTGGGCACTTACTCAGTAGCGCGGCGGGATAAGCTCCCTCAGCCTGGATACTCGTGGTTCACAGTTATGATATCTTTCTTGACAAAGTTTGAAGGTGTGGCTTGATAACGATCCGGGACAAAACGAAAATCATGTCTAAGCGCTCTTATCAGGACTTTTCGACGATAGCGTCAAACTCTCGCTACATTTCAGTGTTAGAACATGCAGACAACTTGCTGAAAGCTGCACAGTCTCTGAAGCAGGACCTTGAGCGGCTGGGAAATCACAATGCTTCCCCATCACACGAGAAGATCCTCTTAATCCTAAAGCAACACAATGCCCACATACTTCCCGCAGCCCAGGCGTTATCTCAGGACGAGGTTAGAAGAGTAATGAACCATTTCAGGCTTGGATTATGTCGCTAACATCTACGACAGACGGCTGGTTTGAGCGAAGTACCAGATAGCTCGCACAAGAGCCAGAAAGTGGACCAGCACCAAGAACCTTCAAATGGTCGCCCGCAGTCAGGCTTATCAATTCCTCATCCAGTACTTCTCACGAAATGGACACCTCAAGACGTCCCCAATGGGGATATGCTGCCACCTCTGCCACCCGTGCTTGATCCTATTCTCGAAAAGGCAGCCCGTACGCACAGTGGCATAGCGAGAGGGCTCGGTGAAATGGACTATGAACGGCTTGAGTGGATCGGTGACGCCTATCTATACCTCATCTCATCCGCATTCATCTACCAGACGTTTCCCAACCTGGCCGCAGGACGGTGCTCGCAACTCCGCGAACGACTTGTGAAGAACGAGACGTTATCCGACTTCACCCTCCGTTACAACCTCGACAAGCGAGCTAGATTACCCACTGAATTTCAGCCCGGCGGTAGACAGTCCCAGACTGGGAATGGCACCTCGGCGTCGAAGAAGGAGAGAAAAAAGATTCTCGGCGACCTCTTAGAAGCCTATGCCGCCGCAGCAATTCTGGGCGATGCCGACGGTCTCTCACGCGTTATCGTGTGGCTCAAGCTAATCTGGGGCACCACCCTCAAGCAGGAGATCAATAATGAACACAAGAGGTCCGTTATCCCTAGTTATTGTAATACTGTCACCAGCGCAGAACGCTTACCTATTAATAGTTCGACACAAGCTATTCCAAACAACTTGAGCCCGAAAATTGCCTTAATCCAGGCCATTGGGACGAAAGGGGTCACCATTTCCTACCAAAGTACGGGCAACCCGAAGACAGATAAGAACTCTGGCCTGCCATGGTTCACCGTTGGGGCATACTACGATGGTCTGGGCGAAACCAATCTCAATCTGGGGTACGGAAGCGGTCTGTCTATAAAAGAGGCGGGTAGCAACGCAGCGCTGAAAGCTTTGGAAAATAAGAAGCTGATCAAGCGGCTGCGAAAGTTGAAGGAGGATGTTAATGCCATGCTTATCAAGTCTGCAGGCCCCAAAGACAAATAAAACGCAGCACTAAGAGTTGCGTGTCTCGCCCCAATCCTGTATAACAATGTTCAGAACCTTCATTATGATACTAGATGATACGAAGTATAACAAACGGCCAGTTCTGCGAAAATGAGCGCTCATTCAGGAAGCGGTGAACATCATGTAACTTGAGTGTTTCAGTTCTTATTAGTCGCAAATTGCTGGTAATCCAGCACCTAGGTAGGGTATGATTCCAAGCGGGCTAATGAGTAAAAGTTGCATTTTGACGCATTCACAATTCAGCCCCCACCCCCCTGTGTTGTGAGGGGTTCCAACATGCGCCTCATCCCCCCATCCCTTGTAAAATTCCCCACGGTAGCCGTTGGTGAAGAGGTTAGCAGCATCTAACCAGCCAACCTAAAGAACATACGCATCGCCACATTCGCAATCTCAGCTTAGTGAAAAATACTCGTCCGACTGTCAACCATTGGTCCTATAGCTCAGTTGGTCAGAGCGTCGTACTAATATTATAACTTGTTGTAACATCAGTAATGCGAAGGCCGTGAGTTCAAGCCTCACTGGGACCATTGTTTATTTTTTTGTCTATTTTCTATATCTTGATCATTATTGTTCATTTTTCTTATTCTTTTATATGGTAATTAACCTGGTATACATAGATAAATAGGTAAGCAGAACAAGTGCCCATCTAGTCCATCCTAGAGTAGGCCTAGTCTAGATTGTCCAGTGGGTAGGTAGGTGGTTAACTTCATGATTACTAAGATGTGGTTTGGTACCGCCCGCATATGATTGCTAGGCCATGAATAATGAATGGTATTATTAAATGTATGCGGAGTGATGGGTAACTAGTAGGAGAACTATGACTTGGATTTAAACATATCATCAACCTGGAGCTACAATATTTTCAAGGTGCCAACAGAATTACAGTAAGATATTTGAATCACGAATGGCGAAGGCGAGTAGGTAGAAGGGCTATGAATCGTTTTCAGACGGCCTATCTACTACGTGAGGGAAGCCCAAGCACAATCAGAAGGTTGCTGATTTGATTGACAGGGACGCACTAGAGTAGCTATGAGGTCCCTCGCTCATTGTTTCAGGTTATATATATCGTCGTGATCTAAAAAGATAAGCAAGAACGTCCATATAGATTGAATACTTCACTTTTCCAAGCTTCCAGTACGTGAACGCAAATTCAGTGTTATCAATTCCATTTGTACCTAATATTACCATTTACCAGCGATTCACCAGCGAGTTACTGGTGAGCCTTCTCACTCAAGGTTAACATAGCCTGATGACTAACTTCCTTCACCAGTCCCTTATGATTCTTACTTTTCTAGCTACTTGCCCGTTGCAACGTCGCCATGAATTCGTCTAGGCACTCTGCCTGATCGCCATCTACGTGAACCTGGGACGTGATTTAGTAGGTAAATACATCTTTGCTAGGGACCGGGGGAAAATACATACAGCGTCCATAATTCCTGCGTAATGCTCACGAATTCTCTTCATGTTCGTGACATACTCGCCATACCTCTTATCAAAGCGATTCTCATCGTCAACCTTTTCTCTGCCTCGCTTTAGGAATCGACCTTTGGCGGTGTCGCTCTTGCATTCCAGGGTAATGACTTTCGCCGGCTTGCCGACCTAGTTAGGCAATACATTAGTATTATTTTGCCAGCAAATTCTCTCCAGGCTTCGCTCTCATCTTACATTTTGTTCGAATGCAAGCGCAGTCTCCATGTTTCGAGGGAACCCGTCGATCAACCAGGTAGTGGTGGCACTCTTCTCGTTCGTTACTGAGTCGATCTTGTGCTGAAGAAGTGGGATGAGCACGTCGGCAGGTAGAAGTTTGCTCTCCCGCAAATGATCACGGATTTTGGTGTAATCGAAACTCATCACTTCGCGGGGGGCCGCCGGATCGCAGACTTCGCGCAGATAGTCGCCTACTGAGAGGTGGAGATAGCGATGACTAGGCGTTTCGAGTTTGCTAGTGGCCAGTTTGCAAAGGGTCCCTTTACCGCTTCCGGGAGGCCCGAGGATGAATATAATGGTATGACTGTGTGACTCTGTAGTGCGATCCATCTTGTGTAGCTTAGGAGTTCTTTGTAGATGAAGCTAAAACAACTAGTAAGATAATGGAAAGCATTACCAGTGTTCTTACAGTTAATGCGGAAGTCTGTACGTGGAGATGAATGATTGAGTTTGCCTGAACGTCTATTAAATACAGACAAAGAGCATTGTTTTTAGAAAAAGTGTTGCAACAGCTATGTTATTCCAATGACAACTTCTTTCTGTTAGCACAGTCGACTCGTTAAACAACAAAGAAAGGCCTGCTAGCAAAACCAATCATGTATGGAAGGTCAATTTCATAGAATGTATACTGAGCCATACTTCACTTAGATTAGGTATATTGCCGCATTTAGGAGAATGTTGCTCCTTCCTTAAGAAGCCACAAGGACGTAGCAATAGCCAACGAGAATCGAAAGAGAATCGAAGAAGAAACCTAAACTCTGAGGCTCTGGTACCTGTGGTGTGAGCTATGATCTCTCTCTGCCCTGCGCAGCAAGACGTATTAACAACAAGAATAAACATCTGGTATCTGACAAACAAGAAGCACACGTGGATTCGTTAGTGTTGTTGGCCACGCAGACATAAAGAGTAATAAACACAATGGCAGTAAAAGTTGTAGAGAAAAATTATTTAAGAGCAACGGCCCACGATGGAAGTAATCCGTTCTTGCACTATCGATACACTCGACTCGATTGGAAAATATTCTGAAAGACAACAAAAACTTTACTCAGTACTTCTACGAGTGTCTCTCGCCCGAAGCAGTCACCAATCACTCCTAGTGTTTTTGCCCTCCTTCTAAATTCTAAGAACAATCACAAACGGAATCAGCCAAACGTCAACATGCTGCAAAGTATCATTCCTTCAAACTTGACACCCAAAGTGGTCGCCTGTACTGTCCTCGTCGGCGTAGCGCTTTTCCTGGCCTACTGGAAGCATCTCAGAGAACAAGCAGTGACCCCCATTTCCGTCAACTACCACTTCTCCAGAAAGTGCAACAAGGAGTGCGCGTTTTGTTTCCACACTGAAAAATCGAGCTTCGTAGCTAGTGAAGATGAAATGAAGCATGGTCTCCGTCTGCTGAGGCAAGCCGGTATGCGAAAAATCAACTTTGCTGGCGGAGAACCATTCCTGTATCCCCGCAAACTAGCAATGCTCTGTCAGTTTTGCAAAGAGGAGCTTGGACTCGAAAGCGTTAGCATTATTACCAATGGAACCAAGGTTACCAAGAAGTGGATGGAGGACAACGGTCGCTACGTTGATATCATGGGGATTAGCTGTGACAGTTTCAACGAGGAAACGAACATCGCCATCGGCCGCGGTACCGGCAACAACGTGAAACAGCTCTTCAACATTCGCGACTGGTGCAAGGAATTGGGTATCAAGTTCAAGCTCAACACTGTTATCTGTACCCTCAATTGGGAAGAGGATATGGTGGAGATAATTCGACAGCTGGATCCGTTTCGCTGGAAGGTTTTCCAGGTATTGTACATTGAGGGAGAGAACGATGCGAAGGATGAGGATGTCTACTTGAACAAGCGAAAACGAAACGCCAGAAAGCTCCTCATATCGGACGAGCAGTTCAAGACGTTCTGTGACAAGCACCAGCACCTCAAATCGTTCGTGCCTGAGCCCAACTCACTTATGGCGTCCAGCTACCTCATTCTCGACGAGTATCTCTGCTTCCTTGACAAAGGGGCCGGGGTTGAGAAACAGTCACGGTCCATATTGGAGGTTGGAGTGCAAAGCGCTCTGCGTGAAATCTACTGGGACCAGGCAGCATTCAAGACACGCGGAGGCATGTACGAGTGGACGAAGGACGTTACCGGAGATGGAGAGGAGACAGGAGGCTGTGGGTCTGCAGACAAGAAGTCTCTGGAGTGGTGAGCGAGTGCATTTGCACCAAAGCCGCCAGACAGGAGTGAGTCCTAGGGGGCTTTCTAACACTGGACTTGGTCAAGGTCGAGTGCCACAATGCAAGTTATGAGGTGGCTGTATGGGAATCATGATTGCACCCTACTATAACGCTCTTAGGGAAAGATAATGAGCGAATGGTCGCGATTCCTTTACTGATTTAACTAAACAATTGAAACTCAGAATCAAAAGCAATGTCTTCAATCCTACCTATCATGGTTTCGTACAACCGCCTAATCAAGAGTAAGATAATGATATCCGGGAGCATCGCCAGCGTTTACTACAACAACCTTGGAAGTCGTATCTTGTATATAGGTATATCGGTTGCATAGATCCGAGGGTAACTTGCATTGCCCGAGGTACGATATGGATTTCTCTCATTCTCTACCCACGTCCCTGCCCACGACACGTATTCAAAATGACCATGTAGTTAAGTAGGTACCTAAGGTAAGGTATGGACAGGATACTGCCCTGCAAGTAGGTAGGCCTCAATAAACTTCCATAATATAGTTACCTAGGTAGTACCACTATGGGGTCTTTCCAGAAAAGAGTTCTTCAAGTAGATAGGTAGTGTAACAATCCAAAGCTTATCGCAATTGATAGGACGCAAAGAATCTAACCTAGGTACCTAGGGGCTAGCTTCTACATCTATCTGTTTGCCGTCCGTGCTCAGTTGTGGCTGTGTGGCTAGGATGGATGATTATGAATACATCCTAGAGAGCTACCTAGGTAGGTACCTAGGTAACTTAGAATGCTTTTGTTTGTTGTTCGTGAATGCAGTTTGTCATAATGAAAGCTCCATTTTTGCATGATCGAACCTGTATATATAAGAGCAGGGTAAAGGCACGAAACTAGAAGTCGCGTGCCTTTCCTCAAGTCCCATCCAGCATGGTCAGTGATTATTGTACAATTTGAACTGAACGCCAGATGTCTCACACGGGGTTGAAAGCTGCTGCTTTACGGCTGCAGCGCATCGTATCGAATGTGGAAGTCGAGCGCAAGTTCAGCCCGGGCCCGAAGTTCGCATCCATCTTCCTGACAAATGGCTGGACGAAACCACAAGCACAATGGCATACATCTTACAGCAATCAACACGGCCTCTCCTTCGCCATGATCAAGCAACCCAAGGAGCTCATCCGCGATACATACTACGACACGCACGATAATCAGCTTTGCAAGCTGGGCCTCTGGGTGCGGCAGCGCCACGTCCACGTCCTTCCATTCAACCCGCCCAAACTAGAGCGTGATCAGAATGGCAAGGTCCCTGCGGAACGCGATTTACCGTTTCCCACTGAAGACAAGTTAGTAACCTAGATCTATTTTGTCCTTTATTTCTTGTTTCCTCAGCCTTCGAAGCGAAAGATGCCCAGTCGATTTCATGACGGCTGGGCACCCATAAGCGCTCTAATTGCTTCTGGATGTCACGACAAAGTATGTTACTGACTTAGGGCTCTTAAGCAGCGAGAAGGAACGATGGAATGCCAAGTTGCGGCTAGGAGGTAATTTCAGCAATACCCAATTCGTTGAAATTGACGGGAAGGAGAAAGTTTCGGACGAGGTGCTGCGGATTACGGAGACGCGGACAAAGCTGGAGGATTTACGAGTGGTCTCTGATCTCCAGACACGACGGTTGTCATGGGAGATTACGCAACTGGCGGACGGCACGGCGCCCTCTGCGAAGATGACTATCGTATTGGACGAAGTTACCGAGGCCGAGGCCGAGGCCAGCGCCAACGACGATAGATCCAAGGAATCGGCCTTCATCCATACAGTTGGGGAGGTGGAACTATTTGAGGAGTTTGTGACCGAGGACAAGGACGGCGCAGGACACGAGGCGCATAGAAAGGAGGTTGCTGGGCAGAGGATGGACGAGCTGAAGAAGTTCATGCTGGCGAACCCAGACCTATTTACCACCACTCCCGAACCCATCGGCAAACTCACCGCGTATGATACATGGGTGACTTCACGGAGGTAGTCCCTAAAATGCCATATTCTATCTATCATCCTGATGGATTACATCACTTTTCATCGGCTTCCTCCTCGGCGATGCGAAATTTTCCTGGTCAGCAGGGTCATCCTGTCAGATGAGGTATATCAGACCGAAAACTAATATGGGATTTGGCGTAACGGCCCTCGAAAGCGACAAATCCGAAGGCAACGAGACTCACGTTATCGGATAATTATATTACAACGCCCTAGTCGTGGCAAACCACCTAACCCATTGCCATGGCCCTTAATTCTTCTTTGGCTCATAACCCGGGGCGGATAACCCTCCTGGGTTGAATTGATCCAATACGAGATTAATTCCTATCTTTTTCGATCTTTTGCTGTCAGCAGAGCGAGTGGTCGGCTGCTTCCTGGCCACCACGGCTCTGTTCTAGAAAGTAGAGGGGAAGAAGGTGAAAAGGTATCAGGCGTAAACTTCTAGGGGACGAGCACTACGCTACCTGTAGTAGACATCCGATTAGTGTGCATGGTTTAGAGAACGGTGGGCCTGTGTAAGAAGCGATCGAGACCAGCGATCTCGAATATTATGTATTCTGAAGACTCTCATCATAGATGTAGCTTGTTTCCATCGACCATTGCTATCGAACCCTTCCTCAGATCAGATGATACACTGAAATGGTTTCGTATTGGGCTTATTGGCAAAAATACCTTGAACCTAACTGCACGTAAGCTACCTAGGTACCTAGGAATCTAGATAGTATGATTCGGATACGTCTGCTCCATAGCGTAATTCAAGACAACAACGTAGCCTAGCCTAGGACTACAGTAGGTACTGTAGGTCAACCGTTCGGAATAGGAAAGCTATTTCTGTACTGTGATCTGATAAGCCCAGGGTGGAGAGTCCGAGGATGCTTGCTTGCGGCTACTGTACCCAGTCAGGTCTAAGTTTCCAGCAATGCACCCGCCGTGATAGAGAGAAATCCCGATCGGCCGGACAGCACTTCGACGTGTCTAGTGTTTAAAAAAAACCAAAAAAAAACCAAAAAAAAACCCGGTAATATACTTCGTAATATCTATCTTGGCACAGCTCAAGGGAACCAAAACAGGATTAAGTAAACCGACTATCTAGGTATCTAGGTCTACCAAGTACCTACCTAGGTATGCTACTTTCACGTGCTAAGTACGCCTCGGGAAGTGCTGGGGGAGCTGGGGAACTTCCCCACTTCACTAACTCCGACGCCCTCGTCCCACTCATCCAATTCCCCATCCCCAATCCCATGGTTTATTTCCAGGTACTAAAGCCGTAGAAATTAGCAACGCAAATATGATGATGTATTCCTTCTCCTCTAGCTAAAAGTCTATATAGTGAATAAACTTATAAGGTCGAGCTTAGCCACCAGCTAAGCTACTTATATAATTAGCCCGCCCTACTCGGCCTTTTACCCATAATTAAAGACCCAGAGCAGTTTTTGCCCTGCTAGCTAATTTATATATATAAATATATATAAAACTTATTATTCCCGGACAGTTTTTTTTCAACCCGTATAAACTAATATTAATCGTTAAGCTTATAATTTTATTTTTTTGTAAATATAATAAGTTGTTTAAATATACTTTTTTTTATAAAAAAATTAATAATTAATAATATTAATTAATTAATATAAAAAAAAAATTAAACAACTAATATTAAATTATTAAATAATACTTTTAATACCCGGCGTATTTAATTTATAATTATTTTAGCTTATTTTAATAAAGTTTAAATAATTTTATAATAAATCTTATTTAAATAAAATATTATTATACTTAATAACTAATAATTATATTAAAATAAAAAAATTACGCGGTTTTTTTTATATTACCCGAAGTTAATATTATTAATTACTTTAAATTTATAAAACTTATATAAATATTAGTTTAAAAAACTAAATAAATTAGTATAAAATTTTAATTATTTATTATTAAAATATATTAATAATATTATAAAATTAATTTTAGCTTTGTTTTAAAAATATATAAATAGTTTTTATTAATAGCTAGAACTAACCAGCTAATTTAGTTATAACTTTATATATATTTACTTATTTTAAATCTATTTAATATATTATTTATATAAATATTACTACTGCTTTTATAACAACTATACTTTAAGCCGAATAAAATAATAACTAATAAGCTTATAAGCCTAGCTGTTTTTATTTTTTTTATTCTAGTTAACCTTAAACTACTATTAATTTATTTTATAGTTAATTTAAAACTTTTATTTAAATAATAAGCTTTTAGTTCGCTTTTATAAAATTTTTATAATTTATAATTATATTATTTTAAATTAGCCAAAGCTATTAATTATAAATATTTTAAAAAAAAAGTTAATTTATAATTTTTAATTAATTTATTAAAGTTTATAAAAGTTTATTTATTATTTTTTTATTATAAAAATTAAAAAAAAGGTTTTATTATACTAAATTTTTAATAAAGTTAATATTAAAAATTATTAAAGTTATAATTATAATTATTTATATTTAGCTATAATTTTAAAAAAAGTTATATATTAATATTTTAAATATCGCGAATTAAAAAATATAAAAAATAATAACGTTATAAAAATAAAATATTATTTTATGCTTATATATATGCTAATATAGCTAGCTTTTATTAATTTATTTATAAAGATTATATTAAAATATTTTATTATAAATATTTTTAATAATTTTATTAAAAAAATTTAAATACTTAATAATAGTAGTAAGGATTTTTTTTATAGTATTTTTTATATTATTAATTTTATTTTTTTTTAACTAAAATTAATAATAGTTTATTATTTTATTTTAATTAAAATTTATATTAATAACTATCCGGTTAAATTAAAATAAATAGCTATTTATTTTTATTATAAGGTTAATAGTAAGCGGTAATTATAGCTATTTTAAAAATTATATATTATTAGTAATAAATATAGTTTTAAATAATAAATTTATTTTATATTATTATTCTTTATAAATTAATAGTTATAGCCCAACTATTATTAAACCCTAGTAAATTTTTATTATTATTATTTTAATGTTTTAAATAACTATATACTAGCTAGGATTAGCTCGGCTACAGGTTTAAATATTTTATAAAACTTATTATAAAATAAAATAATAACCGGGTTTATTAGTTTTAAAATACTAGGCTTTTTAAAGCGTAGCTGCTATAATATAATTTATAATATATTATTAATCCGTTATTTTAAAAATAATATTATATAATTATAGAGGAAAAAATAAATAAAAATATATAAAAAAATAAAGTTATAATTAATAATAAATATTTTTTAATAAGCCGGGGTAGTATAGGACTTAAAAAATATAACTAAATAAATATAAATAAAAAAAAAAAAAAAAAAAAAAAAAGTAATATTTAAAAAAAAAAAAAAAAAAAAAATATAGTTAAAATTAAAGTAGCCTTTATATTAAAAATATTTGCTAGTATATATTAAAATATATATAATTTTATAAAGTAAGTGCTGCTTTTATTAAATTAAAAATTTAAAGTTTTAAGTTTAGCTAATAAAATTTAATATTTAATATATTGTTTTTTATTAAATTGTTTTAGTTTTTTTATATTTATTTTTTTATTTTTATTTTGTTTATTATTAAAAGCTTTTTTTTTTTTATTATAAATTTTAATATTTATTTAAAATATAATTTAATATTTTATATATATATTTTTTATATATTTTACCCGTTAAAAGAATTAATAATCTGTACTAAAACTTTTAAAATTACTGTTAATATTTTATACGGGCTTTTTTATTTCAGCTATAGCTTTAAAAACCGGCTAAAATTAGCTCGGTTTATCGGCAGCTTTTTTTAATAATAAATATTAATAATTATATTTTATTTAAAGTTAAAATATTTTTAAATTTAGTTTTTTATTTAATAAAAATTCTTTTTTATTAAATATTATTTTTTTTTTATTATTTTATTAATTTAATTTTAAATTTATTAACGTTGTTTTATTAATATTTATATAAAATTATATATTACGTTTAAACTCGGCTAAGCTTAAATAATTTCGTTTAAAATAATATTAATATATTAAGTTTATTATCCTAGTATAATTTTTACCAGTAATATTAAATATATTAGTATTATTTTTATATTTAAACAATTAATAGTTTTTAAAACTTTTATTAGCTAACGTTTTAATTTTTTATAACTTATAAATACTGTTTATTTTTTTAGCTAAATAACTAATAATTTTATATTAAATTCAATAGTTTTATATAACTATAAAATATATACTAGCTTATAAGTTAAGTAAGTATTTATTAATTTAAATAATAAAATAATAAACCGGGTTTTAAATATATTATTATAATATACTTTATCCGGAAACTTAAATATTAAAACTAGCCGGTTTTCCTATATTTAACTTATAGTTTTCCAGCTATTTTTTATTATAAGTTAAATAACTATATATAATAAATAATAATTTATAATTATTAGTATATATTTAAACCCGCCTTATCTTATAAAACTAACTAAACTAATAAAATCTATTTTAACTAGTTTTTATAGTTTTAGTTTAAGTACTAACAAACTTTTTTTTTTACAGGGTTTTCTGCTAGCTATTTTAATATAAATAAAATATGCTTAATATTTTTTATTTATATTTTATACTTTATTAAGCTACTAGAAATATTTATATAAGTTTTATATTATAACTTTTATTATAAAATAACTATAGCTATCGTAGGCTTAATTTAAAGCAGTTTTTACCTCGTTAAGCAAAATATAAAAAGCTTATAGTTTATTTTTTTTTATATATTTAAAAATCCTTTTAACTAGCCGGTATTTTAAAGCTTATTTTTTTATTTAGTATTAGTTATTAAGCGGTTATAGTTTAAATAAATCCGGGTTTATTAAAAATTTAACAATTTTATTATATTATTTAATCTTTATATAAATTTTTTTTAACTTAGCTTATTTAAATTTGTCCGGGACGTTTATAAAAATTATTATAATATATAAAAACAAAATAAGTATATTTTTAATTAACGTTATAATTCGGGTAAAAAGCGCGGGTTTTTTATTTTTGTTTTTTATAATTTTAATAATATATTTTATTAGTTCTATATAAAAGTTTTATTAATTAAAGTTCGGTTTTTTTATTGTTTTTATTTAAAGCGGTTTTAATTCCGCTTAATTAAATTATTTTAAAATAAATAATAGTTTTTTTAAATTTTTTTTTTTTAATAACTAATATATTAATCCTGTAATCTAAAATAAGCTGTTTATAATAGCTATAATTTTGTTTATATTAAGCTAATATTAAATTATAAACTAATATTTTTTTAATTTTTTAATTTAAATAGTAATTTTATTTTTATTATTATTATTAACGTTAAACGTTTTTAATAAGTTATAATAATTATAATATAATATAATAAAATAAAAAAATAATAATAATATTTATTAATACTTTATTAATACTTTAATAATACCTAAAACCTCTTGCTTACTAGTAGTATATCTAATTTTAGTATCCGTTAAATAAAAAAACAAAAATAATAAAATACGTATAACTAGTATTAGTTTTTTAGTTGCTACTATTTTAAACGATTATTTATATAATTAAAATAATACTTTACTTGCATTTATTACGAACGTATTTATTATAAAATAGTATTATATTTTTAGTTTTAAGTTTTTAATAGCTTAGTTTTAGATTTTTTTATATATTTACTAAAACGTTTAGTTTTATTTAAGCTTTTACCGGAAAGGTTTTAATATTTGTTTTATTTATAATAACTTTTTTTTTTTTAAAATAATTTTGTTTATTTTTTCTAAGAATATATTTTATAAAATTTTTTTAAAGTTAGTATAACTTAAAATATATTATTTAAAATAAAGTATAAAGTATAAGAATTTTATTAATTTGTTTAAATTTAACAGTTAGTTTATTTTTATAGTTTAATTTTTAAAACGTTCGTAATATTTTTATAATAGCTAAACCTAGCCCTGTAATAATTTAAAGCTTAATATTATAGTTTAGTTAATAAATAATATTGTTTTTTTTAAAAATAATCTAACTTATATAAATATTATTTATAAAAAATAATAATAATATAAAAAGTTAAATATTAATTGTTAGTTTTTTATTAAAGTATTATAATTATTAATAAACTAATTAAAAAATATATTTTAATAAAAGTAATAATTTAATAAGCTAGCTTATCTAAGCTTAGCTATATTAAATAACGTTAGTTATTTATTAAATTTAATATTTTTTAAAGTATAGTACGTATATAGGGCTCCTATTAATCCTTATACTATTTTTAAATTAAGCTATTATTTATTCGGGGTAAGGACTGCTGTTTTTAGTTAATTTATTTGCTTTATTTATATAGCTTAGTAGCTATTAGCCGCGTTTTTTTAAAAAAACACGCGATAATTTTTTTAAACAAGCGTATAAAATATTTTTTTCCGGTTATATATAAGCTATTATAGCTTAATAGTTTTTAAGTTTATTAGCTAAAAATTAAAAATAATTTTAAAGTTTTTATTTGTTTTTATAAAAAACTATAAATATATAATAAAAAAAAATATTTTTTATATTAATAATTATATTTATTTTAACTATAAAAATATATAAGCCGTAAAAGCTTTTTTTATAATAGTATATTTAAATTGTTTAAATTAATAAGGTTTAAAACTGTTTTTAATAATAATATTATACTCGACTAAATTTATTATTAATAACTTTGTTAAAAAAATAATAAAATAATTTTTTTATATATAAATAAAGTATATTATTATTTTTAGTTTTTTTTTAATATTATATTTATTATTTATATTTAAGTTAATTTATTTAACTTAATTTTTAATTATTATTAGCTTTTTGTTAAAAAGTTTTTATTAATTAAGTTATTTATTAATTTAAAGCCGGCTAGAACAGGTTTATAATATTATAGTTATAACTAGCATGTTTTTTTTTTATTTTTTTTTAATTTAATAAATATAGTATATTTTTAACTATATAATATTTAATTATTTTAAAAAGTTTTAAATAATAATATAGCTTTAAAAACTAACTACTTATTATTAAACTTATTTAAAGCTGTTATTATATTATTTTTATTATTATATATAGTTAAATACTAAGGTTAATTTTATAGCTAATTTTAAATTAACTAGTTTTATTAAAAAACGTTAAAAAACAGTTCTTTTATATATAAAATAATTATTTTTTTTTATTAATAATACGCTTTTATAAAAATATTTACTTATTTTAACCTTTTAAAAGTTATAAGCAGAAAAGTTTATATAAAAATTCTATACCTAGTTTAGTTATTTTAAAGCGTTATTTTATTTTTAAATATATTTAAAAGTTTATTTATAATTTATAAATTAGTTTTTAACAAGCTGCGTGTTATAAAAATAAAAATAATATTATTTTCTAATAAGATTTTTTAACTCGGCTAATTAATAAGTTTTTTTTAATTTAAAATAATTAATATTTAATTATTAAAAGTTATAGTTTTTTTAATTTTTAATATTATATTATAATTTATTATTATTTTATATTTTAAATTATTTATTTTTTATTAAATATTATTTAAAATTATACTTTGTTTTAGTTTTTTAAAAACTTTAGCTATACTATATTAACTATATTTCGGATAGTTGCTAAAAGTTTATTTATTAACTTTTTATTATTTAAACTATTATTATTTTTATAATTATTAATTAAGTTTTTATTTTTAAAAATATAAGTAATTATTTATTACTTATAAAGTTTAGCTAAAGTTATATTTAATATTTAAGTATAACTAATATAACCTTAAACTGTTATAATATTTAAATAAAAATTAATAATTGCTTAATTCTAGCATAACTATTTTTTTTTTAGCAATAAATTATACGTTTAACTATTTTTAATTAAATATACTATAATTAATAATAACACCTTTTTAACTACTAATAAAAACTTAATAAAATAAATAATAGCTAATATTAAATTATTTATTATTTATAAATATATATTAGTTTTTTTAAAAATAATTAAAATTAAACTTAATTTTTTAATAAATTTTATATTTATAAGTTTTAATAATAACTTATAGTTTATTAAAACTTTATATATTATTTAGCTATTAAAGTTTATTTTAATAAAACTTAAATAAGTTTTTTTATTATTAATTAAAGTTATATTTTTAAAGCTAATTTTAATTATTATAATTTATAATTTTATTTATTAAGTTTTAAACGGAAATATTTTTATTATAGTTATTTTGTTTAATAAGATTATTTGGGTTAATTTTAAATTAACTATATATAATAATATTTTTTTAAGTTTTTTTTATATTTAAAACTTCGGTTTAATTAATAATTAAAATATTTTTAATATATTAGCTTTAAAACTTCAAGTAATATTAATAAACTATTTAAACTTTATTAAAAATATTTTAATTTATTTTAAAAAATCTTTAATTTTTATTTAGTTGTTTAAATAGTTTTTATATAATTAAATAAATAAGTTATTAAAATATATATTTTTTTTTTTTAATAAGTTTTTAGTTTTTTATTAAAATTTTTAAACTATTTTTTTATTTTTTAACGTATTTTATCCCGTATTAATTTAAACTAGTCCTAATTTATTAAAAATTAAAGCGGAATAAGTAGTTAAAAAACTCGGGTTGTCTAAAATAGTTCTGTATAATCCTAGGTTTAGCTACCTAGGTCTTTTACTTTATTAATATATCAACGTTTTTTATTTGTGTTTATTAGCTTAATTTAAACCGTTGGAGTAATAGTAGCTAAAAATATTATAAAATATTTTTTATTTAATTAATATATATTTTAGTTATTTTTTTTTTAATTTATATAACTAAATAAAAAAAGCTTTTTTAACGTTTAATTATATTTACTGTTATTTTTATTCTTTAAAATTATATTTTTTACTACTATAAATATTATAACTGTTTATTTTTTTAATAATATTAAGTTTTAAAGTATAAATCCTTATATTATAATTATTTTTTTTATATATTATTATTTTTTATATAGTTTTTTTTTATAAAAATATTTTTTTATATAATATTTTTTTTTTATATAATTAAAATATATTAAAATAAAAAGCTATTAATAGTTAATTAAAAAGTTTAATTTTTTAAACTTATTTTGCTTTTAGTTAGTTTTAAATTATATTTTTTTTTTTCGCTTATTATTAACTTTATATATTAAAACTATTTGTAGTTTTAAAGCAACTTCGCTTTAAATAATATTATTATAAAATTTTAAAACAGTAAAATTAAAATATTAAATATATATAATACTAAAAATATATATTAGCTTATAGCTATGTTTTTTAATAAATTAGCTATAACTTATAATAATTTATTTATAGTTTGCGTTTAATAAAATAAACCGGTTTTATTTAAATAATTTATAAATAAATTATTTTAATTTAATATATAAATATATATTATAATAATATTTAATATATTAATAAAGCTATAATTATTTATAAAATTATTATTATTATTTATAAAGTTTTTAATAAATAACTAGTTTAAAATTTACTTTTAAATTTAATAATTTTTTTTATATTTTTTAATATATATATATTTAAACAACTAATTTTAAAATTTATTTAATTATAAGTTTAAAGTTTAATATAATAACTTTATAGCTTTACAGATATATTTAGCTAATATTTTTTTAAATTAACGTTTTAAATTATTAATTTATAAAACTAGTTTAAAATTAGTTTTAATAATTTATAATAAAAATTATTATTTTAAACTTTTTTTTATTTTAACTTAATTTTAATATTTTTTAAAGCTTAAATTTAAATATTAATTTTTATTTTTATTTTTTAAACTTTTTTAAAATATTAATTAAATTTTAAAAATAATTTTTTTTTATTATTTTTATTATTTTTAGCGGTTTATTTAATATATATTTTTATATTTTTAATATATTTAATTAAGTTTTTACCGGGCTAACTTTTAAACTAGAAGTATTTATTAGTTATTTTTATTATTTATATTTAAAAAGTTTTAAAGTTTTTTAATATTATTATATAATATTAAACTAGTTAAATATATAATATTTTATTAAATTAAACAAAAAATAGTTATAGCTTATTTAAAACTATTTTATTTTATTTTTATTTATTTATTTAAAAGTTTAATTTATTATTTAATAATTTAAAAAATATTAATAAAATAATTAAATTTTAATAATATAATATAAATAGTTAATTATTATTATTTAAATAATTTATAAATAAAAAAAATATATTAGTTAAATAAGTTAAAAATAAACTATATATTTTTTTTAAAACTATATAATTTAATAATTATTAATATATATTTTTAATATAAAAAAAAAAAAAAACTATTTTTTAATTTATATATAATAGGTTTTAATTAATTTAGTTTTAATTTTTTTAATATTTATAATAATATATAATAAAAAAACTATTTTTTATTTAAATAATAAATAAAAAATACTAAAAAAATTAATTTATAATAAAATTAAAGTTTATAAAAATAAAAAAACATATAAACGTTTATAAGCTAGGATCAGCTAAAATTAATAGCTAATAAATTATTTTAAAATTATACCTAATTTTTAAAATTAATAAATAAAAATAAATTATAAAACTTAAAATATATAATTATAATAAGATTAATTACTTTAAGGATAATTTAGAACTAACTAATATTATTATAAATAAAACCGGTTAATTATACTTTTTTAAAACATACGCGGGTTATTTACTGTTAAGGGTTAAATATTAAAGCTTATCCGTTTATTCGATTTTTGCTAGTCGAATGCTTGGTCCAGGCGAAATTATTAAATAAAGCCGTAGAAATTGGCAACGCAAATATAATAATATATTCCTTTTTCTCTAGCTAAAAGTCTATATAGTAAATAAACTTATAAGGTCGAGCTCAGCCACCGGCTGAGCCACTTACGTAATTAGCCCGCCCCAGTACCTACTGTACCTACTGTAAGTGACACCACCAGATTGCAACGCCCAGGGACCGACTCAGGGGTCTCACGAATCACCGAGGCAAAAGCCAAGGCCGGAGCCGCCTCACCACTTGCTAATTGCGCATTGCCATAGAACCAGCCGAGGAGAGACGACGAACGCTCAACGTAACGGGATTCTTTCTACTATTCGGATTAAGACATTCCATACCTTCTACAACTGTAATCCACCACTGCTTTTCAGTACATACCCACCACTTCCGCTTGCTTATGGAGATTGATGACGTCTGTCTTGGTGGCAGTTGACTATCTCTAATCCCATCCCACGCGACGATTGGCGGCAAGCCGACGGCGATCGAACCCCCCGGATAATTAAGCCACACGGTTTTCTACGTAATAGAACAGCGGCATTGTAGCAATACGCGCGGGAGGGAAGAAAGAGTACGCACCGTGCCTTCAAGTGCGACTCGGAGTCGAGCCCGCAATGGCGGACTCGGTTGGTATGCGCGGCCTCGCTCTCCTAATAACGCTGCTCACATTTCTCCCCTGCCATTCCAATCGGCATGCCTGCGCGACTTGTGTTCCGTCCCTCCGCGCCTCGCTCAGAAATGTGCTAACCCTATTTTCCTCTCGCCACAGACCGCGTGTTTGTGCACGCGCTCAGCACTGTCAAGAAGATTCCCAAGACCGGCGCATTGCGGCCACCGCCGAGCGACCGATTACGACTCTATGGCTTATACAAGCAGGCAATGGAGGGCGATGTGGATGGTGTGATGGAACGGCCTCGGTCTGGCTCAGGGCTAGATGGCGACGAACTACAGCGCGAGAAGGATAAGTGGGATGCGTGGAATAGCCAGAGCGGTCTCAGCCGTACCGAGGCTAAGAGGCGGTATGTCGAGGCGCTCATCGATACCATGCACCGCTACGCCAACACGCCGTAAGTCACCTCTCCGCTTGCGACAACCGTTTTTCGATGGAGTGGCGAAGCCAACCAGCCTTTCTGGAAGTCGGGATTTTGGCTGACCGGGAACCAGAGACGCGTCAGAGCTAGTCGCCGAGCTCGAGTTCGTGTGGAACCAGATCAAAAACAATAGCCCCTCGTCGTCCAATTCATCACCTAAAGGTCGCTCCTCATTCGCCGATCCGCGGCGTTTCCAGCAGCCCTTAAGCGGGACCGAGGGCCCCATGAAAATACTGAGCCCGATGAGCGAGGATGACGCCGCGGAACATAAGTACCGAGACCAGCAGGAGGACGAAGATGAGGGCAGTTTCGTCAAGAAAGGTGATCGTTGGTCTCGTAAAGTTGAACAAGCACTTGTGCGGTTATCTACAGAAATCGCAGCATTGCGAGAACAGATCACGACAGGGCGAGAATGGAGGGCGAAGAAAGAGAGGAGTGTTCCATCCCGGATCGGATGGGTGCTTTGGCTCGCCGCGAAACATTTTGCTATCGACATTTTCATCCTTGCTGTTGTTCTTATATGGATGCGGAGGCGGAAGGACCGCCGACTCGAAGATCAGGTTCGAGCAATACTTCGTGTAGCACGCGAATATGCGAGAAAGATTCTCCCCTCGAGATGATCGATGGACTTGCCAATACAAGAGTTGGTTGTTCCACTATACAGACAAGTAGTCGGGCCTTCAGTGACGTATTCATACTTGATATATAGCCCAGGCCCGACTTTGTCAACAAGTATTTCCGCCCAATGTACTTCGCTGACATGGTTTCGGCTAGGCTTTGGCTCTTCTTTTCGGATAGGCGAGGAGAGCCATTATCCATTGGCACGGGCAAGAAAGCGTCGGATGTGTAATTTCCAAAGATGCATGACTGATTTATGTCGTCGAAGTTGGACATTCAAGATCAACGTCCTAATGAGCAGCCGATCAGTTGAAGGCTTACCCCGCGTTATTGTCACTCGGGTCGCCTCCCCGAGGATTAAAGCGGCTGTATAAGCCCGCAGGCGAAAGGGTGCACAAGTACGTGTACTACATGATATATCTAGGTCAGGGTTGGTAATTAGTTTGATACTAATTAGTATACTAATTAGTATACTAAACTAATTAGTTTAGTTTAGTATTAGTATGGATTTTTTAGCATTAGTTTAGTTTAGTATTAGTATAGATTTTTAGCTTTAGTATTAGTTTAGTTTAGTATACTAATTAGTATACTAATTAGTATAAATCACGTGATATTTTTTTAAAAATA